>JACXGJ010001992.1:27564-73163 GCA_016801105.1 Esox niger
ACAAATTGTAATGATTTAAGAAATGAGACATGGTTCCTAAAAAATGCATTGTTTTATTTTACTTTCTTTAGATTATATATATATATTACGAATTGTTCATTTGTCAAACAATGACCTGCCCTCCACTGCATGCAAAACACATTAAAGTAATGGTGTTTCAGGGCTCAGCAAACCAGTGTTTTTCATTCCATTGGTCAGCAACCAATCTAGTCACTGTAAAATACCTGTAGGTAGGTTTGATACAATGTGTGCGGTGATAAGAAGAGTCATGAAAATTATGCCAGAAGGCAAAGAGCATATTCTGTGATTAGGCAAAAGTTTAGACCTGATCTTGACAGCAGACACATAGCTGTGCTGAGAGCGGTGGTGCAATATATCATATAGGGTCGGTTTTCCGGACACTAACCAAGCTGAGTCCTGGACAAAAAAAGCTAATTTAATGGAGAATCTCCAATGAGCTTGATTTTCTAGTCTAAAACTACTAGGCCTAATATATGTCTTCAAATCCGGACTTTAGATATACTATACAGTGGTGTGAAAAAGTGTTTGTCCCCTTTCTGATTTCTTATTTATTTCCAAGTTTGTCACACTTAAATGTTTCAGATCATCAAACACATTTAAATATTAGTCTAAGATAACAGAAGCAAACACAAAATGCAGTTTTGAAATGACGGTTGTTATTATTAAGGGAAAACAAAATCCAAACTCACATGGCCCTGTGTGAAAAAGTGTTTGCCCCCCTGTTAAAACAACTCAACTGTGGTTTATCACACCTGAGTTCATTTCCTCTAGCCACACCCAGGCATGATTACTGCCAAACCTGTTCTCAATCAAGGTATCACTTAAATAGGACCTGCCTGACACGGTGAAGTAGACCAAAATATTCTCAAAAGCTAGACATCATGCCGAGATCCAAAGAAATTCAGGAACAAGTGAGAAAGACAGTAATTGAGCTCCAACTGTCTGGAAAAGGTAATAAAGCAATTTTTAAAGCATTGGACTCCAGTGAACCACAATGAGAGCCATTATCCACCAATGGCAATAACACAGAGCAGTGGTGAACCTTCCCAGGAGTGGCCGGCTTACCAAGATAACCCCAAAAGCGCAGAGACGACTCATCCAAGGGGTCACAAAAGACACCAAAACAACATCCAAAGAGCTGCAGGCCTCACTTGCCTCAGTTAAGGTCAGTGTTCATGACTTCACCATAAGAAAGAGACTGGGCAAAAATGGCTTGCATGGCAGAGTTCCGAGATGAAAACCACTGCTGAGCATAAAGGACATCAAGGCTCGTCTCATTTTTGACAGAAAACATCTTGATTATCGCCAAGACATTTGGGAAAATACTCTGTGGACCGACAAGACAAAATCTGAACACTTTGGAAGGTGTGTGTCCCATTACATCTGGCGTAAAAGTAACTCTGCATTTCAGATAAAGAACATCATACCAACAGAAAAATATGGTGGTGGTAGTGTGATGGTCTGGGCCTGTTTTTGCTGCTTCAGGACTTGCTGTGGTAAATGGAACCATGAATTCTGCTGTCTACCAAAAATTCCTCAAGGAGAATGTCCAGCCATCTGTTCGTGACCTCAAGCTGAAGCGAACTTGGGTTCTGCAGCAGGATAATGAACCAAAACACACCAGCAAGTCCACCTCTGAATGGCTGAAGAAAAACAAAATGAATACTTTGGAGTGGCCTAGTCAAAGTCCTGACCTGAATCCCATTGAAATGCTGCGGCATGACCATAAAAAGATAGTTCATGCTCAAAAACCTTCAATGTAGCTGAATTACAGCAATTCGGCAAGGATGAGTGGGCCACAGCACTGTAAAAGACTCATTGCAAGTTATTGCAAACGCTTGATTGCAGTTGTTGCTGCTAAGGGTGGCCCAACCAATTAGTGGGTTGTAGGGGGCAATCACTTTTTCACACAGGGTCATGTGGGTTTGGATTGTGTTTTCCCTTAATAATAACAACCTAAATTTCAAAACTGCATTTTGTGTTTACTTGTGTTATCTTTGACTCATTTTTGAATTTGTTTGATGATCTGAAACATTTCAGTGGGACAAACATGCAAACAATTAACTAATCAGGAAGGGGGCAAACACTTTTTCACACCACTGTATTTAGTGTGCAACCTATGAAACTAGCGAGACAAAGCGATTGAATTTGAGCTGGATCCTAAACATTGAGAAAAAGACTTCCAGAGGCCAGGCATGGGCATGGCAAGGGAAACTGATTAAATACACCTCCTTTTTATTTCACTTTTTTATTTTTATATTTCTATGAACATCTGTATATTGTATATCATACTCTTCATATTCTTATAGTCAACGGATGGTGCAGGTACCCCAAGTTCACTTTTTGATAGCAGAGCTATGAATTTGACTTTTTTTTTCGGAAACTTACAGATTCCTGCGGAGCCTTCCCAATTAACTGTAGGTTTGCACAGCCTGACTCAGTCTCTATACAACATCTTTGAGAAGTAAGGTGTCAAAGCAGTTATATCACTGCATCTTAGACAAGAACCCTGACAGTTGTCCAGTGAAACGTGGACTCCAAGGTTCGCAAACTATAAGCCATTACTCACAGTTCATCAATGTCTCATCAGTATATTTCAGTTCAGCGTCTCAATACTTTGCATTTAAATGGTTCAGGTGAGAGAATTGTCCTATGCCATGTCCTTGTCAATTGTACATTGTCTTTTCAGTAGATGACAGCAATCTCATGTTCCCCTCTTGCCCTAGGCAGCCTGGTACTTTATCATGGGAAGTGTCCTTCCAGTGTCCTAAAGCCAATATATTGTACAATTATAGAATCAACAGTGTGTTCAACCATCCAATTGTTTGAAAAGGGCTGATTCACTTACTGATTCCATAAAAGTCAGAGTACACCTGGGGTCCTATGTTTTAGTCTTTAGCAACTTCACTGTTCTTCAACCAATCAGAGAAATCAGGCATATCTTGGCTTTGCTGAGCTGTTACCGTGGCGATTGCGAGGGCTTTGACATGGTTGCTGTGTCATGCCCGTCTGACTGTAACCATGAGTGAATATTGTGTTTCAAACTTTCTCACTGGTCAGTAAGTTATTTATCATTGATTGGCATCAGTGAATCTGTTGTGCATATTTGTATGTAAAGCTCTAAGTTATCATATTTTAAAATCACCTTAGCTTAAGTGATGACAGTAATGATTCACAAAAATAAAATGCAAAGATAGCAGTAATCCTGAACATACAGACTATCAGAATTAGCACAACTAGAGATTTGAAAACAAAAGCATGACACACACACGCACACACGCACACAAATAGAAGTTACCCTATCCTGATGAGGTTCCTAAACATAATTGACATTCAAAATCACGTGTGTATTTACATTCAACATTAGTGATCTCATCAGATCTCAGTAGCTGGATACTGTATGCAGGCACTCGGAGGGATGTAAACTTCAGGCCAAATTTAGGAGCAGAATTTTCAGATTGAATAATACATTTTGCAGTGGGTTATTAGTTTTCCAGGAGAGCAGAATTAAGGAAATACAAGAAGTAACCTTGATCAAAACAGTAACCTTGATCAAAAGTGAGTTCCGTTTGACATTTTTTTGTTTCAGTTCCTTGTTTCAGGACTGATATTAGAGTTGTTCAGCCAAGTTTCTGTGAAGCAGAAAACAGAGGTGAGAAATAAGTGCTTTTTGTATTTATCCTGTGGCACCTTTGAACTTTTTTTGTGAGACTTGGAATGTGTAATGTCCAATCCACAATCAAATATTCAATTCATAATTAATCAATGGCCAGTATACTATAGCAAATAGCTGTTCTTATGCAAAACGCTTCCATAATAAATGTATTTATGTAGACTTATCAGACCCCTTATAAGGTCTGCATTACCACACATATCATTTCTTCATGGTCGTCTGCATGTTTTGCAAGCTAACGTAAATTCAGCTAGGACAGTGTAAAAAACGGGAAATATAATATTTGTTATATTTCCATGTTAACTGTTATTAGGTTTTAGTTTTTCTGTTTCTATGTTCAATGTCGTTTCATTCCTTGAGTTCACTGATTTAACCAGTGTCTTGATACGTCTTCTTGCCTGTCTCATTTTCCCCTCATCACCTCCCAATATAGCCTCTCTCATTCCCTGTCTGTCGGACTTTGTGGCTTGTTGAGTTTCCTGGTTAAGTCCTGTTAAGCTTTGTCGTGAAATTCATTGAATTTAAGCCTTGGTTATTGTTACTCTGAAATTCTGTCCTGCCTCTTCTTAAACCTTGACAGACGGTGTTAAGAAACGAGCTCAAAGACAGCCAACATATGCGCTTTGTTTAAATTGGGTGGATTGTATGAAAACATAGGGTTGCATACAACCCAGCACATGAGGACCTGTTGCAGCCCTGGGTTTTTTGCTATTCTGTGCCAATATGGCTGCAATTGAATGTAGTGCTATGTAAATGCGTTGTGACGCTAAGTCCTGAATGTCCAGTGTTTCCCTAGGAGGGAGTGTTTGAGGGTTTGATTAAGGTCTGATGTTATTCATAATTTAGATTATTGCAGACTCCATCTGGCCAGTTTTAACCTGTTTAATCTGGAGCAGACGGTACAAAAACGGAAGCATTTTTTTCTATCAATTTTCCATTGACTTTTATTATCCAAATTTTCTCCAATCCTAGTACAGTGAAAAGAGTGACCGAACATTGGAGCAAAAAGTGAACAGATGCTAATCAAGATGCCTTCCGTTACAGTATACAACAGTTACTGCATATTTTTGTAAATTTATACATGATTGACTCTAACTATTTTGACATTCAGAGAAGCGCAATTATGTTTATCTCAGTGTGTCGCAGAGCTGGCCAGTGGAGTAACATCCCCCCCTCGATGACAGTTGTCGAACAGATCACACTGCCAGACTGTCATGGAGCGTGCTGCTGTGCAGCGGGAGACAGCTGCGCAGGAATGCTGTGCTGAAAACACCAAGTGTCGCCCTTACAATCTCCTCCATCTTATGTGACAGAAATAATGGAGAAATGTGTTGCAGGGGCCATAGCGGCAGTGTATATGTGTCCGATCTAGTGATAGGCCAGACAGCGTCCTGACAGAGGGGAGAGGAACAAGATAATGGGAGAATGAAAAAAATCACATGAGCTCAGACAATGAGTCTGTTCTGTCTCCGTCCCTGACAACTGTTATCGACCTGACAAGGGATTATGCTGCAAATAACGTTTACTTATGACAACATATAAGACTACAGATATAGAAATGTGTCTGGGGTTGAAACATATACACTATAGGTATATGGTTTAGTGCACATAGTTGGTACACTCGCACTATTCTCCACATGACTCACATCTACCTAAGATACTGTATCATTTAGCTCCTATGATAGGAAACATTATGACCACTTGCCTAATATGCTGTTGGTCCTCTGTGGTATCTGGCATGAAGGCATTAGCAGCAGATCAAGCCCCGTACAGTAAGTTATGAGGCGGAGCTGCCGTGGATTAGACTTGTGGGTCTAGCACATCCCACGGACGCACAACCAGATTGAGTTCTGGGGAATTTGTGGGCCAGGGCATCCATTGCAACCACTGCTGAACAACGTATGCAATGTGGCAGGGCGCATTGTTGTGCTAATGGAGGCCACCGCCATCAGGGAATACCATTGCCATGAAGGGTGTATTTGGTCTGTAACGATGTTTAGGCACGAGGCACATGTCAATGTGACACCCACATAAATGCCCTGACCCAGGGTTTCCCAGCAGAGCATTGCCCAGAGTGTCACACTCCCTCGCTGTAGTCTCCCCACAGCGCATCCTGGTGCCATCACTTACAAAGTTTATTTATCAAATGCACCGAACAACACAGCATCATTTTGCTCAATGAAATTCTTGTGACATGGCATTGGACAAGTACATACAGTAGTGGGAGTTAAGAAGAACAATATATAAGCAAAAAAGAATAATCATTATAATAAAGCAAAATATACATAACACTGTACACTAGCATAGCCGCTGTACCCCAGAGGGCAGCAGTTAGTTCCCCAGGTAAACAGTACAGATGTACGTGGCCGTCCACAGGATGTCAAAGAAAACGGGATTTATCAAACCAGTTGACATTCTTTCACTGCTTTAAGGTAATTCCTGGCTTGGATTGTCTATAGATGGCAAGCCCATGGTCAATAAGCTAGTTGCAAATAATTTACAATATGCTATATTTTATGCTTGTTTTCCTGTTATTATAATTTAGTTAAATATAAAATATAAATTTTGTAGTCATCTGTCAATGTGTCCAAGGACTCAGAAGAATAACCCCACCTACCCAGGAAATTTGGGACATGCAATGCTGTTTTTAAATGTAATTCTGTTTTTTTACTTGTCAATTCTGTATTTTAAATTGGTTGAAATTCTACATCATAAACATCACGGTAACATCGCATAGCTTTCACTATTCTCACTGTGTTGATGTAGATTTGTTCTTAATAGCAAAACAGCATATCTGGGGGTTGTGTTATATTGCCGATATACTACGAGTTAAGTGTGGTATCCAAATCTAAGACCAGTTATTTTGGACATATACGCTTGTACCAATACCTCTAAACCTGTTTGTTTGTGTCATAAATCTGGTTCGAGGACAGATAGGCAGAGGCAAAACGGTCATTGTAATCCATGTTTTAATGGTGAAAGAAAGAAACAAAACCAACAAACGTAAAGCAGACCAACTGACAGGGTTGTATAGCCTTCAGCTGACAAGCCACAATGAACCACATCAGTGTGGGCAAACATTCAACATAAATAGGTTCCCCAGTTGGAAGCAATAACCAACACCTGCCTCCAATTGGGGAAACCCAAGCAACATAGCCAGTGTGAAGATGGCTAGGCCATAGCCAGGACGTGACAGTTTGAAAAGAAGCAGGGCACAGTCTTTGTCTCGATTTACCTTTCCAATTGTGATTAGTAAATATATTCTTCAATCCATATTTGAATTTTTTTACACAGGATGTTATCAGTAGAAAGCCTTGGTTTAAACATTTTCATTTACATTCACTTCCAAAATGATGACGACAAGCCTTTATTTTTAGCTAGATAGCCGGACCTGGTCAGTCTACCGGGATTATGTTCAGAGAAATTGCGCAAATTATATTTTTCTTTCTTTCCTGGCTAATTATGTGTTATCTCCCTCCCTAGAAAATTCTCAGCCATGATTCACACCACCACGATTCCGCTACTTAATCAGGGGAGAAATTACAGATCTCTCCTGATTAATCTTTGTACTGTAGATAAACATCTATAGCTACTTTGCCTACTTTAAAATATTGCCTATTATTGAATTACCCAACCTTATATGCATTTGGTTGGATTTGGAAAAAATTTAATACAGACACATGTATTTGGTTGTGGCCAACCTTCTATAAGGAAAGCTGTGTGCATGCTCCCATATGAACCCTATCACATTTAACACTAAACATCAAAGGACCATACCATGAAAACACTATGATTCATTGTTGGTTCAAAGGCCTGCCCACCTAGCAGTTTTCCAGAAAAGTGGGACTGGTATGTGTTTTCTACTGGAGACTAACATAGCAGTTATTGTATTTAGTGCCTTCATCAAGAGCAACAGTGTACTGTAGTGTAAGTCTTCGAATTTAAGTTAATTCATATATGTGAGGTAGTTTACAAAAATATATTGACAATGCTTACACTATTAACTTTACATTTTTATGTTAAACAGTTGTTATTTACATACTGACGTTTAAATCTTTCCATTTGCATCTTAAAAACAGCTAAAATATTATCTTGAATCTATCACTTTGTTTTCCTCACCTTTACATTAGCCTATCTCCTAGCTTCTGATTGGTCAGTTCAGTCATGTGAGAGGCTGAACAAGGACTCGTGTTAGTGGTGGTGAAGCGGATGAAGTGTGGAGAAAAGTAAAGTGCTGTTTGAGAAAGTTATCCATCTCCATCTTGTTGTTTCTTCTTATAAAGAGTGATTGTCAACTTCGAACCCCCTCCACGCTAAAGTAGGAAATGGTGGAACTGTGGGATCAGAGATGAGCAACATAAGTTGACAATTTGGCGCTTGTCAAAGTCGTTCAGACACTCAAGCTTGCCCATTTTTCTTGATTCTAACACATCAACTTTGAGGAATGTTCACATGCTGCCTAATATTGCCCACCCACTGACAGGTGCCATGATAACGAGATTATCAATGTTATTCACTTCACTTGTCAGTGGTCATAATGTTATGGCTGATCGGTGCATTTAAGTGCTGGATAACAATTAAAATAATTTGTCCAATAAAACAATAATTGTTCATTTAAACAACAGTATGTATCTACTAAAACAACATCAAATTGATCAGAAATAAAGTTCTGAAATGTTTTATGTTGAAAATGACTTTTGTAGCGGGAAACGTCAGATTATTTACGTAATATCTATGTACAGCTCCGGAAATAATTTTAACTTTTTTGGAAAGGAAAGTAAAAGGTGCCGTGGTCTCATAATTATTTCCAGAGCTTTATGCGTACAGAGGCCCATTATCAGCAACTATCAATCCTGTGATCCATTGGCACATTGTGTTTGCTAATCCAAGTTAATCATTTTAAAAAGCTATGTGATAATAAAAAAAAAAGTTTTTTCAATCGTTGGCACAGCTGAAAACTGTTGTACTGACAAAAGAAATAATACTGGCCATCTTTATCGTCAGCATCAGCAGTTTTGGGTTTCATTACAGCTTTAAAATGACCAGAAACAGAAAACTTTCTAATGAAACTCATCAGATCTGAGAAATGAAAGCTATTCCTTGCAAGAAATTGCCAATCATAGCTTGTACAATGTTGTGTACTACTCCCTTCACAGAACAGCGCAAACTGTCTCTAACCAGACTAGAAAGAGGTGTGGGAGGCCCCAGTGCTCAACTGAGCAAGAGGGCAAATCCATTTGAGTATCTAGTTTGAGAAACAGACACCTCACAGGTCCTCAACTGGCAGGCTCATTAAAATCTACCAGCAAAAAAAAGTTCCCTCACTGACCACAGAATAAAGCTTTTGCAGTGGCAGTCCAAGTCCCCTTATATGAACCCTGTTGAAAACCTGTCTGTTGAGCTGAAGAAAAGAGTCCACAAGTTAGAACCACCGACTCTGAAGTGTTACGTCCCTTACTGTGTTCTCCCACCTTTTGAATCAATTTAGATTGATCACTGTGGAATATTTGCAAGGGGAGGGTGTAAAACTAACTTATTGCGGGGGTGCCACTAATTGTAATGTGTATTTGAGGACTTGATGTATTTTGTTTATAAAAATGTATTTCAAATTCCCAATGACACCTTACAGTTCTGGAATGGTGGTATAGTGGATTTGAGAGAATTCTGAAGGCTCACACCTGATTTAGTGTTACTGTGATGAAACTTGAAACCCACTAGCTACTACTGTATTGTCATGCCAAATTGCAGCAACATATTTTGTATTTTAGCCAGTTTTTAATGAGAATCATCATACTGCATGAGTTCTCCATACCCTGATCCTGTCCAAATAATTCTCTAGTAGTATGGTATTTGAGCACATACACTAAACAATGCGGCTAACAAAAGAAATAGTAGGATGACTCCTACGGATACCGATTTGTTCTTGTCAAAAACATCCTTAGCCTTTGGCAAAATTCCCGGGAAACAACGTTGACAATCACAACTACCTTATTTACAAGACTTGTATCCTTCCACTTATTTTCAACACATTTCAACCCTATATGCTTTTCAGTGTAGCCTGGAAATCTAACCTACTACACCTCTGATAATGTTCATAGAAAATGCTGGATTCAGTTCACCCTCCATATTAAGGGAGGTCATCGGACTGATGAAGGTGAAAATCCCCCCTCCCCCCCAAAAAAACCACGACCAACCACAAAAGCAAAATAAAAAAAGTTCCCCTTGGTTACATGACAGATAAGGGAAGACAAGAATGGATTGATCTCCCAAGTCAGTTTGTTTTGCAGACCCTGCTGTACAGCAGCAAAGCATCACATAGCTGTCAGTTTGCTGATAACAGTGTTAAGGTTTGAGAACCACTTTTTTTCTTCCTGAAGGTAAAGGTGACCGTGGATTTGGCAGAGTGATGGCAGAGTGATGGCAGGAGTGAACATTGAGTTCTGGAGTGTGTGTGATTGACATTTTGCTGTATGGCATAAGACTTGTGGACGTTCAGCTCAGTTGGAAATCTGAGAGCAAGTACTGGGGGATGTTAGGACATTTCATGTGTGATTTTCTTTTGCTGAAGTTGAAGTGTTATACTTTTCCCGTATGTGCACTTTGATTTCATTTCCATGAATTGGTACTTTTTATGTGAAGACCATTAAGGTTGATTATTTCCCCAAATAGAACCAAAAAGGACTGCAATGTTTTAGGTACTGTACATGTATTAACAATACTGCAATCAATTGCTCCAAAGATAAGATTACACATGTATGAACTCGGGACTCCACTAAGATTCAATAATTATATATTGTGCAGCTCCTACAAAACATACAAAACATTAGTGTGACATTTTTACTATTTGCCAGTGGTTTCACATTTTATTGATGCACACAATATACTATGGGCATAACAAAGTTCCTGAATAGGATCTCTGCTACATTTGGGTTAATGGTCTACAGTAGTGTTAAAATTGGCATGGTACATGTTAGGTAAGTAATCAGAGCGATCCTCTTCAGTTAAAAAAAATGTTGCGCATACTAAACATGACCAGCAGAGGGCAAACATTTTGAATACATTTTCACATTCACTGTTGGGTATGCAACCAAAATGCCAATCATGGGTGCCAGAGGAGCCCTAAATGAGAATCCTAAATAAATCTAATAAAATGCCTCCTAAATGCAACAAAACTTTTACGTTGGGAAGGATTACAATTTGGACATGTGAATACTATTTTGTGGGTTACATTTTTAGAGTTTCAATTCATATACTCAGCTTTAATTTAAGATATTTGTGATTTCATCAATGTGACCAATAGAAAGTAATCTTGCTTAAATTGTATTTCTTCATCTTTAGAGTGTAAATTCACATACAACATCAAATACGAATTGTATTCGTCAATTGCTTTAATAACAGGTGTAGATTGACAGTGAAAATTTTACTATGAAACACTTTCCCAAAAGTGCAAATTCAAGTAGATGAAATAGATAACACTGAATATACAGATAGAAGGTGTTACCATGCAATCTACAGTGCCCTCCAGACTTATTGCCCTCCTTTGTAGAGATTTGAAATAAAATCTATGGCTATGAAAAAAGGAATTGCTGTGTATCATTATATTATACTCAAAATATGACATAAATCTACCCTTTTATTGTGGTAAAACTGTTCAAAGTAAAAACACAGTAATCAATGTGTTTCCTTTTCTCCAAGACATTTGTGCCGAAATGATTGACACTCCTGCTTTAGTACTGTGTGCACCCCTTGCCAAGATAACAGCACTGCGTAGTCTCTTATAACGTTTGATGAGTTAGGAGAACAAATAGTAATGGATCTGAGAACATTTATCCATGTAGAATCTCAGTAGATCCTTATGTTCTTGATACTTGCTTGTGGACTCAACTTCAACTTACCCAACAGGCTTTTATAGGGGTTTAGGTCAGGCCATAGGGAAGGCCATTTTAAAACAATGATTCTGTGGACCGTATGCCAATTTGGTGTGGATCTGGAGGAATGATTTGGACCCTTGCCCTGTTGGAAGCATCTTAGCAGAGACAGACGGTTGTTGGTCAACAATCTCCTGGTACTCATTTATGAGTCTATGATGCCATGTGTCCTAATCACCGTTGGAAACAAAACAGATGTTCACCATCATACATCCATATGGGAGTTTGCTGCTCTGCATGAGCATCCCTCTTTAAACGCCAAACCCACCACTCTTATCTCATGTGACCATAGAACCCAGTTCCATTTAAAGTCCCAATGATGTTTAACAAACTCCAGGCATTGACTATGGTGTCATGAGTGGAGAGGCGTTCTTCTAGCAAGACTATCAAATAACATGTTTTCCTGGTAGTGTAGATTTGTAGTCTTGGTGATCCCAAGATCACCTAGATTTTGCATGCTTTAAAAATGCTGCCTGGTATTCTGTATGGCCCCGTGGCCGTGCAAATGTTGACCCGTTTAAAGGCTTTACTCACATCAGCTATGGAGAGAAAGATAACACAACCGGAACAGCAGCTGCTCTCAATCATATTTCAGTGTTACTTGCCTCACAGCCAGATTAAACAACCACTGTTGCATTTGCTAGGCTCTCGCATCTTTCTGCCTTATTCCACAAAAGGCTCCATGGCTCTGTACCAGAGCAAATTGATTCTTCACTCTGATAGGCTAGAAAGAATGAACCGTCACTCCCTATGCAAATTAGGTTTCAGATTTCACTCACTGCTGATCTACACATAGAACATGAGCGGAAAACAGAAGTGTAAATGCTAAAACATATCACTAACTTTCAGTACCGCAGAACTTTGTCTCCTTTTCACTGCAAACAGACCCTGCATTGGAGTCTTGCTTGGGGGGATGCAAAAGGTCCAGGGTGGAATTGATATTGGTCAGGTTGACCTTATATTCAAGCAATTCCTTTGGTAGACAATTCCTTTAATCACCTGCAAGCTCATTGGTTGTTGGTTGCGGAATGTACCCTCCTCCAACTGATTTCTGCTGCAGAGGACCTTCTGGTTGAGTGAGCGGTGTGATAAGAAGCAGAATGGCTTGGCAAAAATATATATTTTTTACAAATTGACCCATACTACCGAATAAAAACGTTTACTTGTAGGTGCCTAAGACATTTGCAGTGTTGAAAATGTGTTAATGATTTCATAAAATCTTGGAAAGTAAATGTTGCTTATTTTAAAATACAGCATAAGCTTTGTTTGTCACTATAGTGGCCCCAGGCCTTGGTACTGGTGCTGCTCTAAGTGAGTGATTCCTGTAACACAATAATGACATTGCCTTGTTTATGAATTTAGCTGAAATACACTTGTGTATTCCCATATCCTATAAACAGTACACTGTATATTTTAAACAGTACACACCCTAAAACAAAACCTTTAAGGCTGATTGGCTGGAAGCTGCTCTGATGTAGCCTGAATGTACAAAACAGGTACTGTTCATGTTCTAATTGCAGTAGTGAATATTTTACAATGGCAATAAGGCACCTCAGGGGTTTGTGATATATGGCAAATACACCATGGCTAAGGGTCTCTGCATTGTATTGTGCCTAAGAAATAAAATATCTTCTAAAAGAGTTATTTTGTTTTGTTTTAATAATTTGAAGTTTTATGTGCTGGATGTAAAATGTGTTGGTCCCATGTTCCATTAGCTGAAATAAAACATCCCAGACATTTTCTATATGCACAATACTGTAAGTGTATTTGTCAAAATACATTTGCACACATTTTTTTGCATGTGTGCTAATGAGCATTTTTTCCCTGCTGGGATAATCCATTTAAATGACAGGTGAAGCATATCAAGAGGCTGATTCATTAAAGACTGTGGAGTCTACATACTGTGGATTAACCTTGTACTGCAGACAATATAAGGACACTTAAAATTAGCAGTTTGGTTACACAACACAATTCCATAGACGTTAGAAATGTGTAGAAACTCCTGCATCCTGCCTGCAAGACTCTCAACCAGAACTGTTGCCAGGGAAATTGTTGGTTATTTATTTATCATAAGCTACCAGCATTATTTTAGTAAATTTGGCATTGTGTCAAACTGTAACTATGCCAGCCCGGTACCTCAATAGCTGGCTTTTTCTGCAGACATAACCTAACGTTTCAGCAGGTTAATGCACAGCCCTATGTTCTGTACACAATTCCTGAATACATACTCACGAGACCAGTAGACACGTCCCCATTCATGGGAAATACATTGATTAGGGCCTCATTAGTTTATTCGACTGACTTGACTGATTACCTTACATAACCTGTGACTCAGTGAAATAAAACATGTTGTATTCATGTTTTATTTACTATATTTTATTAGCTGAACACATTTTATTTTATACCTGTGTAAGACTTATACCTGTGTAATTTAAGTTAATTCATATGTGAGGTAATTTACAAACAAATATTGACAATGTTTACACTGATAACTATTTACATTCATTATATTACACAGTTATTTTTATTTTGACATGTTAAAATGTTTTGCCTCTTAAAAACAGCTACAGTATTATTATGAATCTACCGCTTTGGTTTCCTCACATTTATCTTAGCCAATCTCCTTCTAGCTTCTGATTGGTTAGTTCAGTCAAGTAAGAGGATGAACGAGGAATTGTGGTGATGGTGAAGCTGATGAAGTGTGGAGAAAAAGTAAAGTGCTGTTTAAAAAAGTTATCCATCTCCGTCCTGCTGTTTTTCTTTTTCTATCGAACCCTCCACACTACACCTGTGGTATACTATCTCAAATACCAGACAATCATTTTTTCTCATGTCATGTAAAAATACTATGTACCTGATCTGGCATGATTTGAGTTATTTTGTATAGCTGACTATTCTTAAGATGTTTATAGGTGTAGGCCAGGTCAAATGATTTGTTTAGACTTCTCACCAGCCAAACATTGGGTAGCTAGCATTGATTATATGAAATGGCGGCACAGAAGGTGTTTTCTCTAAGATTTGACAGGCAAGTCCTGAGGCGTGGTCCAATGGCTCAGTTACCTTAAGATTCAGCAAGACACCAGAGATAAGTGGGAACATTTCTTCAATCCAAATGGATAACCCACCATAGAATTCAGAAAGACCCATGTCCCATGATTGGATTAGTAATTATACATTTCAAATAATATTCAGAAACTGAATGTCTAGTGACTACTTTAACTTGTAGTGACATGGTACGTAGGTGATTACTATGCTGCTATTACAGTGTTAATTCAATACAGCAAAGTCTTACTAATGTTGTAAATCTCAAGAAATAAACCCAAAAGGTGTATCACGTTGGAAATAACACACAAATATGTTTGCTTAGCTGTTACATTTGGGAGATCATCCATTAAAGACGAATGCTCTTAAAAAATTATAATTATGCAAAACAAACCCTAAAATCAACCTGAGTAACTTCAATTGCATGCTTAAACATAACTACACTACATCTTAACTCTACACTAACCTACAATCCATCACTTAACCCAAAGTCTAACCACAATTCCAAAATGTAACTTTTGCTCTAAAGTTAAGTATTTAGCCTCTTTAAAAGTTTTCAAAACAAGGACATGAAAATATTTCCCTTTTAGTCACCTGTTCCTGATATTGCAAAGCCTTAAACACACATACACAGAGACACTCAACAAAAAGCAGTGGATATATAGGTGGTAGCATGCAATGTCATGGGTGCTTGCTGTTCTACCTCACAGTGGGGCAGATGAGGTAGATTACCTTTCTATTCATCCATAGCATGAAGCATGAATGGAGCTTAGTGCTGTATTGATTCTGCACAGCTTTATAATAAATAGGTCAGGGGAATTTGGCTGCAGAATACCACACAATTCTCTATCCAACAGAAGACATTAGCATATTGGAAATGTTATGCTATGAATTTGCCTCAAAATTTTCCCAACTCCATCGAGGACCATCAGTCCAACAATATGCCATGTTATGACCGATTGTTTGAATGTCAAGCTGTGTGTCCCAATCCCCATATCCTGTAAAGTGCCTTGGCAGTCACAGTTCTTCATTATCTGGCCTCATTTTAATGAGATCTAAAATCTGGTCCAGACACATTCCAACCATCAGGCTATATGAGAGGTATCAATTATCCTGACACCATTACCTGTCCTGAGGCAGGCCAGCAGTTATGCACAGGCTACCAGAAAGAAATATTCCTACAACACACTTCCAGAGGCCAAATGTGTTTGCGTAACTGTGAAAGCATGATGTACCATCAATAATCATATTGTCAAATGTGTTTTGTTGGGCAGATTCTTTATTAAATATATGTAAATATGTTTCATAAATATCCTGTAATAGTTAATGGAATACCAACAGCTTATATATTAATATATATATTAAATATATTAATTATTATGAAATAAGAAAACACCTACTAATCAATTAAAAGGCATGAGTTCAATTTAATAATTTACCTGTTTGTGTGTATCTTAATTCACTATCTGTTGCTACTTTCTCTACCTGGAGGGCCTTGTAGGGGTCAACCCTGGATACTCAAATATTCCCCGCTAAGATGGAAGGAGTATGAGCAGATCAAAGGAATAGGCTTTATGGGGTGTACACTGATCTCCTCTCCATGTCACAATCACCTGGGTCCTCTCCTCCTGTTGCACATAGCCATCTGTCCATGTTTATCTCAAATCAAAAAGTGTTAAAGAATCATGGTTCAAACGTTGATCAAAAAGTATTTTTTTAGCTTGCACATGATCAATCAATCAATCACATTCATTTATAAAACCCTTTTTTACATCAGCAGTTGTCACAAAGTTCTTTTACAAAATACCCAGCCTGAACCCTCAAGGAGCAAGCAAGAACAATGTTGAATCACTGTGGCTAGGAAAAACTTCCTAAGAAGGGCTGAAATTTAGGAAGAAACCTAGAGATTAACCAGGCTCAGAGGGGTGATGAGTCCTCTTTTGGCTGTGCTGGGAGATTTCAGGAGTACAACATTTTATAATTAGTAAATGCATTTGGGTTGTGTCCAGAATCTATAAAATCGAATACAGGTCAGAAACATGACCAGACGGACAAGGACAGGGACAACCGTGTTGGGAGTGGGGTTTCTGACTGGCAGCTGGAATGATCAGGTATCGTCTTGATCTGCAACACAGCCAGGAGGACTTTGGACAGTGGTCTTTAAAGCAATGAGTCTTTAAAGCCTGGTACTGGGGAGGTATTGGCCAAGACCTCCTAAGTTTCAACGGAGAAGGAGACCAGAAAATGTATAGAGCGCATTCCTTAGGTTTACAGGGTTTTACAGTGGAGAAGGAGAACTGACCCTACTCCCCCTGGCACATGAATATACCAGTGTCAATTTTTTGGGCTGAGACAGGGGTGTCTAATGACACTGTGGCCCTATCAGGCAGGGCCCTAACAGACAGGAAGTCAATCCACCCACATTGTCAAGCATCAACCAAAGGGACATCAACCAACCGCAACCACCCTGAAATGAGGGCTGAGTATTGCCAGCCGAGTTCACCCGAATTGCACAATGGGTGCGACGGAGATACACCAAAAGCCAGTGACTCCGCCCCCGAATGGCATTGAAGACAGGGCATCCCAGTGGCGATGAGAGCTAACCTGGCATGTCAGCAAGAGTGGACAGTATCATGTCTCCCCTTCACACCCCTGGGCCGGACTGTACTTAATCACAGACCATGCTGAAGAGATGAGTCTTTAGTAGACACTTGAAAGTTTGCACTGTTTCTGCATTGATAACCCCAATTGGCAGGTCATTCCACCGTAGTGGGGCTGTTTGGAAAGACGATCTGATGTGTTTTCATAAAAAATGCAATGTTCTGAGGACTCAGAACTAAAATCCTGGTAAGATGGATCGTTTCTCATGTATGAACTCTATATTATTTTTCTCTATAATATGAATACTGATACCGTGGTGTTAGCTAGTATTCCTGGGGTCTGATGAAAAACACATTACAGGTAAACAAAACAGAGGTGAAACATTCTACCTCTTCTGTCTTCATTAGTAGGATCCAGGTCTACCTTTCAGTCTGTCCTCATACTGGAGTACAGAGCAAACATCTGTAATTCCCTATAAACAGGAGATAAAAAAATATGATAATGCACAAATGTGCCTAGATTTAAAACAAGCCTCTTCAATTACATTATGACCTACATGTTTTTTTTCCTTTTGCTATGAATTAATGATAACAGTAAAAACTATTTATAAAGTATTAATGTGCTTCACATGGCTAGTTAAAAACCATTTACGACTGCGTAGGATGCTTACTTTCGTCATCTCCTTCTTAAACTGATCATTAGTGCCTTCAGTCAACCCATCCCACAATGTAAAGCTGCACAGCACATTTCTAACTGATCACAGCTTCTCAAACTCACACCTGCTCCACAAGCAACAGCCTGTCTCAATCAGGTGCCTTTATATGGCTCCTCCAACTTTAGTTCCTTTTCATTTTATCCTTGTTTTCATCTGTTAGAGAGCACCATACCTTTGAAGTATTGGTGACCATTTAAAAGACAGTACTTTTGCCAGTATCCTGTGATTGTGTGTCATTTTACACTGCCAAGAGAGGGTACAGGCCTTTGAAAGCTTTTTCTTTTAAATCATAAGGGATTTTTGTTCTTTGGTATATTTCGCAAGAGCTCAGGTTTCAAGCGGCACTTCTGTTCACTTGATATTTTTTGATGCGGGGTCGCTTCAATCATAGTAACCACCCCAAAATCCATCCCTCTACACATGTTCACAAATATATTTACACACACTCTCGCTCACTATCTACAGTAGCTAGATCAACATTTCTTCCAGCTCCACATCAGCAATCAACACAGCAATCTCTCAGCTCTCAAAAGTTTTCAACACCCAATAATTTGCTGTTGATACACTCCAGAGTAAGGGGAGTTCGATAATCGTCAGAAGAGGCCCTTGGGCAAGGAGTGATTGGTGAAGAGTTCAGCTAGTGGCGTTGCCAGAGGCATTCTTCTAGAACTTGATGAGACAGGAGAATAAACAGATTCAATGAGATTGGCTGACCCTGGAGAGAATGGAGTAGCAGCAAAGGGGAAATGCCTCCTTGGAAATTGTGTTAAAGGCCTTCCTAGAAGAAGCAGGGGGCTAAAGAGCTGACCTTTTTCTCAACCACCATTGAACTGACACCCCTGAGTGGATAACTGGGCTCTATGTTAATGGCGGAAGAGGCTGGAAATAGAGTAAATGGAAATATAGTGCACTCCATACTAGACTTCCAATGCCCTGCTAAAATACTGTTCCATAAAGAATTTGTATAATGCAAAGATCAACACAATAATTCCTAATTCTTTTTTGTACCTATTTGTTTGTTTGTTGGGGGGGTTGAGCCCTCATTAGTCTGGTAGAGTAACGAATAGTCACGTCAATCAGTACCATAAGAATAGTCCGAGTCAATCAGTACCATAATACCACAGCAAAAGCATTATTCCTGTCCTGTCACCTACACCTCTGAGCATCTCTTCTGCCATCCATAACAACCTGCTTGCAGCCAAGCCATTTGTACCAACAAAGATATAAGCAGAATCTACATGAAGCACAACAAAACTCAATTCTAGGCTTACCAACTGCCAATATGTAGGCTGATGACAGACCACAGCCCAGGTCATAGTCAATAAAACAATAGATTAGCTCCTAGTGTTGCATCTTGTGTGGGTTAGATAAGCCATGGTAATCCATCCTTTGTTTGTCTGTAGTCTGCGTTGTGTTTCCAGAGAGGTGGGAGATCAAAGTCAAGACAACGCACAGCATATTTCTTTTTTGCTGCTATATGCCATAGAGGAGATACTGCCATGTCTTGATGTAGGGTAGTGAAGATTTGGCTAAAGAGCTTACTGGGTGTTGTTTCAGTTGCAGTAGCATGGCAGCTTGTGAGAAGAATCAGGAGCTTTATGTAGTAACGTCAGTGGGATAGCCAGATCTATCTAACTAGAGAAGGTTTTGCTAAATTAGCATTTTTTTTAAATAAGACTTTTGAAGTTTCTCTGCAGAGATGGGGAAAACCTGCGAGAAAGACAACCATTTCGGCAGCGCCATCTATCAGGTTTTTATGGTAGAATGGCTAGAACAAAGCCACATCTGGCTAATAACATCCCTTTAATGAAGAATGGTGGTGGGAGGTCAATGACCTTATGCACATAGCCAGGTCAATGCTAGAGTGGCTATGGAGTCTGTGAATGTCAATGTCATAATATGTGGGAGTCTTACAGTTCACGGATGCTCCCCATCCAATTTGACAGGGCTTGAGAGAATCTACAAGTATGTGAAAAATTGTCCAATTCCAGGTGTCCAAAGCTGGTAGCGGCATAAAGTGTTGAATAAAGTGTCTGGACACACATATGTACGCATGATATTACACTTTGTACTTCAATAAATCCACACAAATGTTTTCGCTATGCCATTATGGGGTACTGTGTGTAGATAGGTGGCAAAAATAAAATAAAATAGGTCTATAACATGACAAAATGGGAAGAAAGTGAAGGGGTTTGAATACATTCTGAAGGCACAGAAAGTTACTTTACATTCTTTGATGTTTTAATACTAAGTAAGTACAATATATGAATAAAGGGAAAAGTGCATAAAAATAGAAATAAAACATAAAAAATGGTAAGGTCTGAATCAGGGCCTTATTGAATGATGTAACACCGACTCAGCTGACACTAAATGCCACTTGAAAAAACAGATATTTGCGAAGAGTTGAGTCTGTCAGGAGGAAGTAGCTAGAGCTGTGTTCGACGCCACCTTAGTAATAGTTCATTCCTTTTTTGATTCACCACACTTTCCCTATACTCTATCTTCAGTTCAACTTTAGCGTCTGTCTCTCTCATTCTCCCTCTAGCCCAAGACATGTCACAGCCAATCACAGAGCTATAACTCAGAATTAGTGATATAATCCACAACAGTTTCAAAAGTGGAAAATGTCAATTCCCATAAGATCGGTGCCTGTCGCAAATAAATAAATGCAATGAGAAAACCGACTCGAAATCAAATTGCTTGATGAAGGGAAAAGTTTTAACTGGTTCCTCTTATGCAGAGCAAAAGCATGCACGGGGTGCAGTTAGCCCCTGGCCAAAATAGGCTACTTCCTTCTAACATTACAGTGTTTTCTCACTGGGAAGAGAGACAGGAAGATATATTGGAAAAAAATCTGAAAACGAAGGAATGACATTCAGAGGCGGAGAACACGCATAAATTAGATCATAATTAATGAACGCAGGGTGCAAGTGTATTTTCCAAACTTTAATTACAAAGGTCCAGTCATTACCTCACGTACGCATCATTACACAACTTAAAGCTGCAGAACGCCCTTTATTCAGACAGAACCTTGAAACGGGACGGCATGACGCCCATCCATTCATCAGCGACACTCCATAATGGTACTTTGGGTCTGGGGAGGGGGGGGGGGGTTATCAAGGTAAGTTCCCTGGATGAATGTGAGACGCTGTCACGGCGTGTGCCTGGTTCCACTTCCTTTATCTCCAGGCTGTGGGGCTGACCTCCATGCCGTCTAGATGCAAAAGCATCAGTATCGAGGCAAGGCAAATGTGTTACATCATGCGCAAGAAGGTCAAGCCCTCCCTAAGTAAAGAATGAACAGTCTTTCAGCAGAAAGGACTGAGTCACTCCACTTCCACAGGCGGACAACGCAGCCCTGTAAGCAACAGGTATGACCCAGCAAATGCCGTCCCTTTGGTAGCGCTGCACAATGCAGGGAGACTGGTCCAAGATCCCTGGTGGGAGCACATAGCATGACAATTCTCTCAAATCACCGGCAGTGAAAACTCCCAGGATTATTAATCCTTGACCTTTCTGACGATCGCTTCACACTTGAGCGCCCTTGTTGCAGTACCCTTTCGCTAAGGACCAGGTGGTCCTCTTTGATTTGCCCTCTTGGTCGTTCCCAAAAGTAATTTTCTCTGCACTGAGCAAGACATCATATCTCAGAGACTTTGCATCCCTGGATCTCATTACCACGTTTTCAGAGCATAGGTACCATTTGTAACATCCCTCTTTAGTAATCAGTTCGCTTCATCGCAAGTATGTTTATACATAATTGACTAATACCTCCTGAGGAGCTAGTTGGGGGCATGTGGTCATCCATATGGGTCGTCCGCATGGAACAGGACTGTTGCTGAATCAGCTGTTGATATCCCAGAGAGTTGATTGCCTTAAAATCATGATGACCATGCTGAAACGCCCAAGCAGAGCATATTGGCATAGAGCCCATTCTTAAAAGTCTGCAGTTAGTTGTCATTTTACTGAAAGTGGCTGAGAATGGGAAATTTCATTTCCATTTTCACTTCTAACCTTGAGTGCTGTCCTGTGATTTCCATGATTAAGAAGAATTGCCATTCATCTAAACTGTCATTTACACTGAAGAGTGAGTGCTCAGACGTTGGGGTTTACAAAGAATGATTACACCGAGCTGAAGATGAACAGAAGCCATTTGACTGTCATGTGTAATGCTGTCCTCGTTTTCCTCTCTGTCTTTTTGGGTCTCTAACACACAAGCACAAACACACACTAAGCATACGAATGACAAGACATTGTCTCTCCTTGGTCTTTCTCCCTGATTTTGCAATGTACCAAGATGGACGTATCAGTACTGCATATCATCTGTCACTGAGCAAAATGGACAATGCACATAAATCCAACTAAGCATCTAATGAACACACACCTGTTAACACTTGGTTAACACATTCATTATCATTCATTTAATTGTCCAAATAATTTTTGCTGAGGGCAAATATCTTCTGTCACTCACAGCTGAATATTAACATTACAGAAATGTCTGCCATGTTGTTGGATGCTCGCTCTGGGCTCCAGTGAATTCTTGGCCCTGTAGAGCAGATGGCAAACACCGTGAATTGGCATATGTGAGCATGAGTAGATTACATTGAAAACAAGTCAGATATTTTAGATGTTTCCACTTCTTTTTATAGCTCAATGTGAACAAAGTAGCTGGGATGAATTCCCTTTGCATGGAAACCCATCAGGGAGAATAATTGGATACCCTGTCGTTTCGGAAATAGGTACCCCATTTTTAAACAGACTTGATGCCTGCAAAAACCATGAACAGGACAAAATGGACTCCCTGATTGTAATGGTGACAGAAGAATTTACAATGAAATCCCCTTATTTTGGGCTGCATGGGGCTATGGGCTATTCCTCTCCTTGGAAAGCACCACCTTAGAGTTAGACTTACAGTACCGCCTCAAATATAATCACCACTTCAGTCAAGTCCACTGGGGCAGGATTGACTGGCCAATTAGATCCAAGACTTAAAGCCTCTTACAGGAGGACTGCATGGACAGGCATGTGGACTGAACATGAGCACAACACAACCAGATGATGATTATAAAGTAGTTAACTTTACAGAGTCGGCGGAACC
Source organism: Esox niger (assembly GCA_016801105.1). Taxonomy (NCBI): domain Eukaryota; kingdom Metazoa; phylum Chordata; class Actinopteri; order Esociformes; family Esocidae; genus Esox; species Esox niger. Next base: position 50,643 of record JACXGJ010001992.1, read on the forward strand.
TGAAGTATTGCTGCAGTAAGCCTGATTGAAGAAGCACATCAGTCTGACCGTGCAGACTGATGTGTTGTCATCCATCTTTGAAACAGCTGCTGTGAGAGATTGCACTGCACACTTCATTTGCAGTGATGGGCTGACATGGACACATTGTCATTTTCATTGCATCGACAAGGAGGGTTGGAGTGATGATGTCCTTTTTTATAGCTAACTCTCTCTGCTCATGTCCATGACATGTCCATCCAAGACGGAGCGGTCAATTATTGAAATTTCTTCGACATTCTATCAACATCAAAAGTCAACCTTTAAAATGACCTTTCACATTGTGGCCACTGAAAATAAGTAGGGCAATCCAACTTTTTGTTGGAATATTTCTATATGAAAAACAGTCCAAGTGCTACAGATGTTTCATTGTATTTTCTAAATTATACTTTGAGTATTCCACCAAACGGCGGTGCGTCGTCATACAAATAGATAAATTGCAGCACCCTTTTTTGTAATGTCAGAAAAGTTGCTCCGGAAACACAGTTAAGACATAGACATTATGAATAATGTCTGAGGGGAATGCTGTTGCCGTGAAGCATGCATAGATTGAATGGGCATCACGGCCATTTTGTAAACACTATCCTTCACCATGGGGCACTGGGGAGATGGTCATGTGTAACAGAGAGGCATTCGTTGGGGTTACTTATTTTAATAAACAAATAAATGACGGCAATGTCATTTCTTTGGTAAAAAGCAATGCAATGACGTGTGCATTGTCAGCGTCGCTGTTGTTGGCAGTGGTGTGTCCGTAAGGTGAGTCTTTCTTTTTCTACACACCCACTCTCTACTTATCTTCCATAGCCCAACTCCCTCACCTTCTGTCATCCATAGCCATTTGCTCCACTCACTTGTCGTGCTGACAAGCATGGGAGGAATCAACCAAATCAGACCTGCAGCCAGGGCCGGCTAGAGCCCTGGAGAGATGGGCGCAGGTGCAGTTCGGAGCACCTGCTACTGTCACAGGAAAGACTCAGTGCAGATCCTTCTCAGAAAAGGTGAGCTAAGCAGCAGTGCAGTCAATAAAAAAGACAAGTTCCGTCACTATCTTAGCACCACAGGTGGACACTCCATCATGGCTTTCCTTTAGGGCAGTGCCAAATTGACGCTCTGCCATTCATCTTCAGAAAAAGGACACAGTCCAGCAGGAAATCCAGCACTGCCTGTGAATCTCCCACAGTCTCAGAGTGAAACAGATGTCTCTATTCCATTAGCCACAGTAATGAGCAGAATTAGCACACAGGTGAAGTGAGAAACAGAATGATAATCTAAGTCACACACTGCACGGGCTGAAGTTGAGGACAGTTGGCTGCGGCGCCAACATTTCTTGACCTGTGAATGAATACAGAGTAACACATGACAACCCCCCACGGATGATAATAGTCTGCTTTCTGTGGTAACATCACATCGTACTTCTCCTCTACTACCGGGGTGATTTAGCCGTTTGTTGCTTAGCGGAGGTCTCTATATTTCCCCTGCTGCAGGTTGTCCCTTGACAGATGGGTCTGTGGGGGTCTCGACATTTTCCGATTGCCTGGGAATATAGGGGAAACGGTGGTGTCATGACACAGGGAGAGAAAATATGAGCTTGGATGCCCAGGTGTACCACACTTAAAAATGTAATTCCAACACAGCTCCATATAGGCCAGCATTGGGGCTCACTTTTCATCTGAGCCTCATTATGAGTTTATTGCCATAGCAACCGAAGGGGGATCCAAATCTTTCCAAACAGCAAAATAAAAAAGTTGCAGAGACCAAGCAGATCGCCAGCAAATAAATATAAAACTCATCTATATTTACTTCTAAATAAAACCAAGTTTCCCCCCAAAATGTTGCTAATCATTTTAACCCTACATTCAATAGAAAATAGTATGGAGGACCAAAGCTTCCATTAATATAAATAAATAAATAAATATATCTACAGTGGGGAGAACAAGTATTTGATACACTGCTGAATTTGCAGGTTTTCCTACTTACAAAGCATGTAGAGGTCTGTAGTTTTTATCATAGGTACAGTTCAACTGTGAGAGACGGAATCTAAAACAAAAATTCAGAACATCACATTGTATGATTTTTAAATAATTAATTTGCATTTAATTGCATGACATAAGTATGGTATCATTGTATCACGTAACTCCAATGGGTTGATTGGTATCAGAGTGTGAAGATCAACGTTACATGCTTTGGTTGCTGTGGCTATGTTAGCACACAAATAGCTACATGCAGCAAGAGATTTGAGACCAACCAATCTGAAAATGCTATTGCTGATTATTTACTTTTTCACATTGAGGGTCTGACTGACAATTTGTTCTATTTAGATTCGATCACAGAGGTCGGCCATGTAGTTTTCATCAATTTGGTGGGTCGTTGCCTTAATTTTTCGATCCCCAATTTAGATTATGCCAAGCAGTTAGAATTGCAGTTAGTAATTTCAAATGTTTTTTATGTAGTCTATACTTCCACAGCTAAATTATGTTAGATTCAATTTTGCTTGATGTTTAAACTATTATTTAGTTTGATGTCAAAAGTAATAGCCTAATTAGTGTCAAATCTCTGCCTTCCAATTCTGTGGTTGGCAACGTCATTTCAGCCTAAGAGCAGCTAAGCCTAATGAAAATGCATTATGTTACTGGATGTCTTATCATGTATAGGAGAAGATGAAGGCATTCCTGTGTAAACTGACATGGACACATTCTTGATTAAAAATGAAACTGGAAGAAATCCTATTCTCAAGATAAATGCAGATTGCGTCTTATACAAGACTGACGCATAGATATCATATTGTATTAAGAATTAAATTATTAAATTAAAACAATCCCAAATAGTAATGTGTATTTGTTGACTGGCATCCCTCCATAGGCAATGCGCACTAGAGTGCTAGAGTGATTGCATATCGTTCTATTGACAGTGGGCCGACGGCAGACGCTTTTACAAAACGACAGCGGAGCCCTCACCAATTACATGCCACTATCTTCCCACTGCCACAGTCCTCCAGCTCTTAACCTGCCAGGCGACACTCCAGCTGCCCACAATATACAATGAAAAAAACACACAGCGCCTGATGTCACTTGTTTATTACCAATCCTTAGTTTGTCCCCTTTTTGAGGGATTACAGTGAATAGAAAAATTGACAGGTTTTGAAAATAAGTGTAAGTGATATTTTAACACATGTGAACACAAAATGGAAAGTCAAAACTAAACTAAATATGGATAAACATGGCCAAAGCCCCTTGGAGTAGGGAGAAGGCATGTGTGAACAGTGACTTTTGTCTTACATTGCAAACCTAAAAAAAATGGTGAGTAAGCTTGGTAAGCTGCTGCTGCTTGACTTGATATTAAAGATAACTTGTTTTTAATCTTGGTGCTGTGTCTAACAGCTATAGTTACGGTAGGTATTTTAATGAAGCCATAAAGAAGGCATGACAAAAGTTCAAAACTATGAAGAACTGTCAAAAAACTAAAGGTTAAATCACTAAGCTGTGAGACAGGCATGAAATTCAAGGTCAACCCTCAATATATAGATGTATATATGTTGGAACATCCCAATCAAACACTGAAATCATGGAACCCTATTTGAGGTATCCCCTCCATAATTAGACCATCCCCAAGGTTATGTGATGGATGGTTGATATTTGAGAGTGGATACTTTGACCAGCACACATGTAATGTATGCCAGTTAGTCTATAGAAAAACACAGAGGAGTTTAAGAACAAGACAAGGTTATTTTCTTCAAGCGAACAGGCTACCCAAACAGAGCATATTTTTGGGTCTCTCACAGGGGTTCTGATGGGGATAACAAGTTGGTTTCAACGCCAGCGCATAGGTGCGAACCAAGAGGGGTTTTGGGAAACCGCGATCACTGAACCAACGTAAAGCCGCAGAGCATGGAACATATTATTCGATGCCTGGCACGTGTGCTGTTGCGGGCGCTCGGACAAGATGGCAGGAGGGACGTGAGGAGGAGTGAGGAGAAGGAAGTGGGTTGGAGGGAGAACACTGGATATTATGAGTCTGGTCCCACGCAATGACACTGAAATGAACCCATTTCAATGCCAGGACTCCCCGGAACAGGCCCACAATGACACACCGTTGAATTCACTTGGCAAAATGACGTTGTATTCATAAGAAAACTTGTGCTATAACTGGGAACACTGGGTACGCACCGAGGATCAAAGAGCATTCACTGTCTTCACAGTCTGATTCTATCTACCGCTTTGGCCTTCAATACTACATCTGACAGTAAACGTTTTGCCCCTTCTTTAGTTTAAGGACAATGAAACAGAGAAATAAATACATACAGAAAAAAAAATATACAAAAGAGAAAAATAAATATGGAAATAAATGAATAAAAAGGGCAGGAATCAAATATTTATTACAAATATTACGTACAGTGTATGTTACTAGTGGAATGTATAGATGTGCAATGGAGGCAAATAGGGAAGTGCAGAAAATGTAGATCTATTAAGTAAATGTACAAATAGTTGTGCGATGAGGCAGATGCAAGTACAAATTGCAATTCTGACTGTACAATGGAGCAAGTGGGAGGTGTAATAGAGTATGTACAACTAAAATGCAGCGATATCAGTAATGAGGTTACTAAGATAGCGCATGTAACAACTGAAAAATGCAAGTGCATTTTGCAATGGCAATTCTATGTGCAGTGCAGGAAAATTGAAGGCACAAGGTGGCATGTGCAACTGAAACGCAGAGATAGCAGCGATGAGGTTTCCAAACAACTGAGAACTTATAAGACTTTGCAAGGTTCCCAGTAGTAGAAGCGAGTAGTGCAAAAAGCTCCCTGTGAGGCAGCACTAAGCTGCGGTGGGTATGGTTAGTGACAGCCTGCTTGTGCGGGAACAAAGAGATCTGTACCACCTGCCTATTTACATTGCGCTGGAGGTCTCCGATGGCTGGGAGCTGGGCACCCGTTTTCACCACCCGGGCCTTCCGGTCGCCAACGCAGCATCCGCCAAACCACACTGTGGCACTGTTTGTCAGAATGCTTTGGATTGTGCAGCGGTAGAAACCTTTAGACTTCCTGAAATCCAAAATGAGCTCCTTGGTCTTCTTTGCATTGAGGGTCAGATTGTTGTCAGTGCACCATGCCTCCAGGCACTTGACCTTCTCCCTGTAGACTGATCAGGTCTACCACCGTATTGGAACTGTGTACAGGAAGTGTCACAATAAAAAAAATACGTTGCAAAGTAAAATTGCAAAGAGTCTGGGGATCTCATCATCTATGGTACACAATATCATTAAAAGATTCAGAGAATCTGGAGTAATCTCTGTACACAAGGGACAAGAGTGAAAACCAATATTGGATGTTTGTGATCTTTGGGCCCTCAGACGACAATGCATTAAAAACAGACACGATTCTGTAGTGGACATCACTGCATGGGCTCAGAAACACTTCCAAAACCCATTTTCTGTGAACACAGTACTTCGCAGCACCCAAGTGCAAGTTAAAACTCTAGCATGCATAGAAGAAACCACACATTTATAAGACATCCAGAAAAAGGCATTTTTCAACAAACAATAACATTTCTCTGTTTCGGCACGTGATTTCTTGTCTTTCTTTCTATTTTCGATAATAGGGAATAATGACTCGCATTCTGTTTTTATTAGCATTTTACGCAGCACCCTGACTTTTTGGGAAATGGGGTTGTATATACTAACTAAACTAATCAGAGTATCTGGGATACTTATGTTTAAGTGATGACACAGTTTGTTAGACACACTGGAGAGACACTAATTAATTCAATATTATGCAAAAATACTTTGATTTGTGAAAAACAACAAAGCCAGTGTGTTACCGTGCTGTGAAAGGGGAGAAGCAACCTTGTGTCCTCTGTACAGTGTTAATTATGACATATTTTACCATTCCTCTGACCTTTCAAAGACAGGATACATCAGCTGCACATGCACTGGCATTGTCATCGACAGGGTTTTATTAGGGATCGGGTTCGGTTTGCAATCAGATCAGGATAAAGAAAAACAATACTCAAACGCGTACAGTAGAGACGAATAAACTGAAATTCATTGTTATTGCCCTTAATATATTCAAGACAGAGGTTAATTGTTTCCATCCTCTTGCAGGTTGAGGTTCTTCCCTGACTGTGTCTCACAGCTTAATTTAGTGTTGACAGCAGTACGGCACGTTTGGAGGGGAAGATTCTGTCCATCTGTCTACGGCAGACTGAGGTGCTATTTTTATCGTTGTGACGGTGAGCGCATGGGAATGAGCATTACCGGGGAGTTGTTCACCCGGGGACAAGGCAGCCCAACATGGCCCTGAACTGCAAATACGTACACAGGCCTGCCTTATCACACAGGCACATACACATACTGTACTGAGGAGCAGTCATCTACCAAAAAGAATATACTCTTTCTGCCTCCAACCTGTAAACTGCTCTATGCACACGCACACGGGCGCACGCACGCGCAAACGGATGGACACGCAAACAAATGCACGCCCTCTGGCCCAATCTCTATCCAGACGCAAACACAGAGACACAAGGCTGTGGGTTTAGATTGCAGGCGTGGGTGGAATCTAAGGGTGCTGAAAATCACTGTCATTTTCTGACATATTGCTCATTTGCTGTACATCATAGGCTAAGAGACATGCCTTGCAGCTGAATAGGCCGTTTGAGGAGTACCTACCTTTTTAACATTGCCTTCAGAGGTATAGAGTTATCATTTCCCAAGTATCCCATCAGAAGTGGTTTGCAGGCGGGTCTCAGGCAGACTGTCAAACAGTATGAAAGGTATATTTCACCTGCCTTCACACTTTCCGAATTCAGTCGTCTGGACATGTAGAAATATTAATAATTACTATTGCAAGGAGGTGGTTTGTAAGACTAGCGTGAGCAAAAAAACGTTTTACTCTCCCCTCTCGTCCGGTGATTGACAGATTTGAAAATTGTACCACTGTCTCACCCTACGGTTGGCTGACGACTTACCTGTCAGGCCAGGGAGAGAGAGAGGAATCTAGGTGAGGCCGTGACAGAGGGAGGAGGTGAGGAGTGTGGATGCCAGTAGTGACAGTAGCGGCAGACCGGCCCAGTGACTGACAGATTGTGGCATTAGCATTCAGATCCATGCTGGTCCTTTGATATCTCCTTGCCGCAAGCCGACAGAACTCCGGAACCCATCCGCCACTCTGAGGACATTTGTAGGCATCCGGCGTTCCCCCTCCGACCCACTTCCTTCCCCTCCCTCCTCCTCTCGTCCCTCCTTCCATCTTGTCCGAGCTCCCGCAACAGAACACGTGCCAGGGACTGGGAATGCATGAAGAATCTGTTCCATGCTCTGCGGCTTTACGTTGGTTCAGACTGTCAATATGAAGAAGAAGAGACAGCCGGCATAAAAAGAAAAATATTTACTTACGCACTGGAATCTTGACATGAAATATGGAAGCGAAATTTTCATCTCCTATTCATGAGCTAAACGCCATGCGAATGCTGCGTCCGTATGGATGCTTTCAGACAGTTTTGAAATATATTCTGCAAAGTTCAAGGTTGATGCAACACATGTAAACTTTTGCACAGCATATTGATTCCCTCATTAAATGGCTTTCCACTGCCACCAGGTAGTCATTGCACATGAGAACCAGGGAGAAATTATAACAGTTAAGCCACTGAAAGAGTCTTAAATCTAAATCCATTCCAGTATGTCCTTGACAAGTTGCTTAATTCTGTCACTATAGCTACCACTTTTTCCACTGAACAAAAATATAAATGCAACACATAAAGTGTGTGTCCCAGACCAGTCATCATGCATAAGAAGCGTATTTCTCTCAAATATTGTACCCACATTTGTTTTTATACCTGTTAGTGAGCATTTCACCTTTGCCAAGATAATACATCCACCTGAAATTTAGATTTGAGTCATGAAGTACTCTTTTTTATACCGGCCACTTGGGAATCAAGACTATAACCCTGGCATTGGGAAGCACCATGTTCAACCAGCTGAACTATATAGAACCAGTATAAAGAGATTTTAAGTTACTTTACTGACACATTCCTACTGTTTTACCCCCAAGCATTTTACATAAAACACTGTCTCTCTATGCAACAGGATGAATCGTAGAAACACAGGGGCATTTTACTTGAACATACACCGATCAGCCATAACATTATGACCACTCACAGGCGAAGTGAAAAACACTGATAATCTGGTTATCATGGCGCCAGTCAGTGGGTGGGATATACAGTATAAGGCAGCAAGTGAACATTGTCTTCAAAGGTGATGTGTTAGAAGCAGGAAACATGGGCAAGCATAAGGATCTTATCGACATTGACAAGGGCCAAATTGTGATGGCGAGATGACTGTCAGAGCATCTCCAAACCTGCAGCCTTCTTGGGGTGTTCCCAGTCTGCAGTGCCTCTCAAAAGTGGTCCAAGGAAGGAAGAGCGTTGAACCAGCGACAGGGTCACGAGTGGCCAAGGCTCATTGATGCACAACGTCTTGGTGCCAGATACCACAGCACACCTTCAGAGGTCTAGTGGAGTCCATGCCTCGACATGTCAGGTCTGTTTTGGTGGCAAAAGTGGGACCCACACAATATTAGGCAGGTGGTCACAATGTTAAGGATGATGGGTGTATGAGCATGAATGAGCAGGAGTGGGAATGTGTGCACGTGTTTGCCTGTTTGTGTTTGTGTGCAAAAGGGCTCTAAGCTGCAGATCATAGTGCTGGACCGATAGGCAGTTAGTTTAACAGTCTAATGGCCTGGAGGCAAGAAATGTTTTTTCAGTCTCTGCCTTGGTCATATCGCTCGAAATCCGTCTCAGTGCCTACATGAGAGGCCCAGGTCCACGATTAGTGTCCCCTGGAACATGACACAGTTCTAGGTGTCAGGCCATCTGTGACGCGCACTCCTGTGGAATGTTGTCCCTCTCTACAGAGACCCGTGCAGGGGAGGGTGCTCGCTGTTCTGCCCTGACGGGTGCCTTCATTTTGGGAACATTTAAATAGAGATGAATTACCTGTCACCACTCCACCAGGGTTCTAACCTCTTCCCGGTAAGGGAAGACACATACATGTTCCTGAGAGTATTGTCCTCAAATAGTCTAACTATTTTGAAATATAAATTGTAAAAATAGTTGAATGGATTTGTCCAATTATGTAGCAAGATAAAAACGAACTACTTGGTTTATTACAAAAGCACTTAGCGGCTACTGGAGAGCACTCATGTAACTATTTTTTAAATATTATTTATTTCTTTGTACCCTAATATTTCAAGTCAGTCAACTCCATAAAGTGTAGGTAACCCTGGATTGGGAAACACTGGTACATGTATCAAAAGGGCTGTTATTAAATTGCCGATATCAGAGTAAAATGTATTATGTAATAACAATAAGAGAACCTTTTTTAAATAGGTTATATCTCAATACACTAACAGACTTTTCCCAATGGGTATATCATGTCATGGTATGCTCGACTATGGGGGCATTAACACACATTCAAACTCAGTTTTTCTCAGGATCTGTATAAAGATCCAATATACTGTAAAGTGAATGAAGGAATGTTCACTTACAGTTATATTGCTCACAAAGGGCCTTACAGATCACATTCTCACTTGTCCAAAAAGAGCTCCTAAAATTGCATTACAATCGAGTTATGGACATATAGTCAGGGAGGCTGGACCATTTTAATACGTTTGGTTTTTATTAGCTGCCGATATGAAGGCAGGTCATGAAAAGAATCTGCCAATGATATGACACTATTTTTAGGCTGCCCTGAAATCTAGACGTTTGGATTAAAACTTTTACAATGACTAAAGTGCAGAATGTCAGCATTTAAAGGGTATATTACAGCTATTGTATGAACAATAAGAAAATTAAAGCATCTTTTTACATGTTCCCGCATTTTATAAAATGTTATTTTGTATCTGGTCAAAAAGTCATAGACTTCACCAGACAATGGGCATCTCCCCAAGCGATGATTTGCAGGGACTGTACTGCAAACATTTGAAGTTCCAGTTTTTTTAAATTGGGTGATTAACAGGCCTAAAAAGCTTCTTAGCGGCTATGGCAGCGGCGTGTTTTTAGGTTATTGTAATAGTGAGAGACCTAGGCTCCTGTTACAGCTGCTAAAATCCTAGTTCCGGGTCTAAATTCCAAAAAGAGAAGAAATGGCCCTTCTCCCCATCCTCACCGGGCGTTTTAATTAAAGCTCCACAGTGTAGCATACTTAGCGGAATTGATGAATTGGGACGGAGAGACTCCGATAAGACGCATATCAATGGGGGAGGCCACATACTCATGTCCACGTAAGGTTGTGATTAATTTTTTAATTATATTCTGTTAGAAGATGAATGGGGCCTAATTGAATCTTGTGTATGGCTCCATGGAGCTAGTGGCCAACAGAGTTGTAAGGAGCGTTGTGATTCTTGTTGAGCCATTTGTCATCCAAGCATAGCTGAGAGTCTCCTCGTGTCTCTCATTAGCACTAATTTAGGACAATTATCCGATATTCAGTATGATTAATGCACAAATAAATATTTTCACCTGTGTTCAAGTACAACATTTTTCTGGAGGCAGTCATTAACATCTTCATGGAAAGAGGCACCTCGTTACTCTGACCATTAATTCCTACATTGTGATCAGTGTGAAGTGAGACCTGCAACTACTTACATCTGTGGCTCCATCAATACATGTTGGTTTTAGTCAGGAAGGTGAGTGAGGACTTCTAAGTTGACCTACTATATTCCTGATTAAATATGGATCCAAGTCTGACAATACCAGCCTCAAAAAGGCATTAAGATCAAATTATCTGGCTCATTTTGTTCTGGCAAAATATGCTTTTGGGAGAAGCTTGGCATGCACAACCCCAAAATATCTTATCTGTTCCATTAATATGCATTACAAAATTCAGGATGATTGTATACAAAATACAGGCGATTAATGGATGTCCTCTATCGCTGTTAACTAAAGAACCAAGCTGTACTGTTTGTGGCAGCGGCTGTTTTAGCTGCAGGCACTTTAATGCGAATCACGTTTCATTGTCGTGTGTTAAATGTTTAATCATGAACAGTGGTGAGACAATGCAATGTCAGCTGCACGTCCTCTTGTGAGTGGTGAAAAGAAGTTTAAATACAAGTAGCGTGCTTGTCCTAAACCTTCTTTGGTCCTGGGGTTTATGCAAACCTCCCACTAGTCCATCAGCAATCTCCCTTCATTGGAATGACAAGCTTCCGCATGGCCTCCCGTCAACTTGGAGACTGATTTACAAAACTTTATTTTTTGACAGTAGCTGTTTGTCTCTCATGAATTAAACATAGATGTTTTATGTGCCAGGGAAAAATTTGCATCTGCTGGTGTTCTCCATGACAGACGGAAGGCCTGTATAGACATGATTACAATTAGTGTTAGGCACGTGAAAGGGCCGGCACTGCAAGCGCAGCCGTCCAAAGGCCGATCGATAGTTACGGAGGCTTTGTAGTGATTACCATGGTGAAATTGGGCTGAGTTCTTGTGATCATCATGAAACACTAGCATAGGAATGTCCCTGTTTCTTTACATCACAACAATATGACATTCCCTTTTGTCAACAAACCATCTGCTGTCACAGTCAATGAAGCTGTCTATATAACTGGGGGTGCAAATGAGGCGCAGTTGTCAAGACAAACCTAGACAGGTGAAACCAATAAAAACATGGGGTCTAAAAAGAACATAGAAACGGAGAAACTAGACATAACATCTTGGTGCCAGATACCACAGCACACCTTCAGAGGTCTAGTAGAGTCCATGCCTCAATTGGTCAGGGCTGTTTTGGCGGCGAAAGGGGGACCTCAGTGTAGGGTTCAAGACTGACATGTTTAAATGAATGCACTCTTCCTCTGCCTACAACACATAGATTAAAAGAAAAATAGTTTTTTGAATTTATAAGGGTTATGTACACAATAGTCCTTCAGGTGAATGGTGAGATAAAATCAAAAATAGGCATTTGAACACTTTATATCAGTGTTCAGATTTTTTCTGACAAGGTCTGTTCTGAAATCGTGAAATTGATAGTGGCAATGAAAAATATTTAGAATCTATACTAACTATACTTTGAGTTTAAAATGGTGATGATCTCTCACAGATGGTTATACTGCTGCCACTCTCCATGGTCTCTCTTCATCTGGGACAACCTGAAGATGGTTCAGTGCTATGCATGATCTTTCCCTGTCCCACTTGATGTGGGTTCATTTTGCAAAGTGACTGGGTGAGCCCAGAAAAAGGTGAGATTTTCCCCCACCCTTCTCCCATTCATATCTCCCGCAGATGACCCTGACTCCCTGTTTATCTTAAACAATGATTAAAGCCAAGTGGTCTTTGTTGATTTAACATGAGTGGTTCTTGACCATTTTTATGACGAGATGGGTTTTCTGTAGCTCTCTGCTGGCGGCGCTAATTCTGCAACCCCCCTCCCATCACAACCACTCATTACAACATTGTCAGGAACCTGTAGTGTTACTGGACAGGCCATGGAAGCGTTCTTCTTCGGTTATTGTTGTCTAGCTTCAGGCTAAAAGAATGAGTTCATAACAGGGCCACAGATAGCGTGTTGTCGGTCCTGAAAGTTACATACAGGTCCAAAGCACTAAATTCCATTCGTGCCAAGTTAACATGCTACAAAAATAAATTATACATAGGTTTTCATGGATGTTTACATGGTTGTAGGAGCTATGTAAATTTCCCCAAAAAATTATGGAAAAAAATATTTATTATGACAATTATTAAAGTGCCTTTAGTGTTACTGGGCCTGAAATAAGAATCTACAAAATCAACAAATGTTTTTCATAAAATGTGGAAAAAGTTTGGTTTGATTATTTACTGCCTTGCCTATTTCATGCCCACAGAATGGGATCAAAGTATTCATTTCTATTTTCTTTTTTACCCTCATTGTTTATTTTTCCACAGAATACTATGCCTACCCCTATTACTGTAGATCAGGCTGTGGGATTCCAAGAGCAAAACCAAAATCACTTCCTTGTTTCAGATACTGGATATAGAATATACTTGAATTGCTCTTTTAGCTCCAACTGCTAATTTTTTAAGGAGTTTATTTGCAATTGCAACCGATGAGGGTGATTTTCCACTTACTCTTCAGCTTAGCTTTTGGTTGATCGCACGTCTAGTGGAGGTTACACTGCCAACCTGAACAGATCCATGCGTTCCAGAGACTGTCCTGATTCAAATTGAGTTACTTTTGAGTGTGTAACCGTTTGGTCATGGTGATTGTCTACGTGTAACAAAAAAACACCACTGATGACTCCGGACGGCTATATCATGGGTCGGTGTAACAGTTGGATATTTCCAGATGTCTTAGGAACTTGTTAGGGCAGCCCACCATAATGCATTTACGCTAATGGCTTTTGTCGCCTGGTCCCCAAGATTCGGCATAACACAGTATGGTCAAATGGTGCAGCTTGCACAAAAATAACGGAATCAAGAGATGCCACGATATGATCAAATTCAATCACGCCTGTGTGATGATAGACTCCTATTGATTAAACAAGTCATCAACAAAACAACCCAGAAACAATAAAACGCTGTCGGTAACAACCCTTGGCACTAGTAATAATGTTAAAGTGTGTTTTAGATATTTATCCAAGCAGTATATCTACTCAAAGCCTTCAAATTGTAGTAGAAATTGATTAGCTAGGTAGTACTCTAGTACGTGCTGAAGGGGATTGACAGTTCTGTGAATGTCGGCCAGCTAGATTTTCTACCTAGCCAGTATTCTGAGAACATACATCTGAGAACAGTGTTGAATCATAATGTGCGAATCATAAACATTCCTCCCAACTGTCAGCACGTTGAATGCTTTTTAACTTTAAATCCACGAGTGCCTGGAATTTAACGTTTTATATTACCCAGTATGCATTTTTCCTTGCTTTTCCTCTATCATCTCCACTCCAAGTGCAACCTGTTGAAGATTCATATTTCCGGAATTCCTGATTGCTTCCCACTTGCTACACTTTCGTTCCGCCCACTACATTGGTTAACATCTTCATTTGCTGTGCTGACAAAAAATGACAATATGTGTGTTTTGTGTGATGCTGATTCGGCCTCTGGTTTAGTATTATTTTCCCCAAAAAACTGCTTGGATGTCTGGAAAAGCCTCAGGCAGATTACCAGCTACAAGCCAAATGCTCTCTGCTCTCCTGGCTGAAGACAACCCCGCATGGCCAAATAAACATAAACGGTTTTACTGCAGATTTCACTCACATATTTTGCAGAACTCACTCCCCCCTCCCCCCACACACACAAACGCACGCACACACACGCACGCACGCAGGCAGGCAGGCAGGCAGGCACACACACACACACACACACACACACACACTCTGGTGGGTTGCATCACTGACATGGAGGAGTCCGTGTACCATGAAGAGGTCGACCGGCTGGTGGCATGCTGCAGGCAAAATAACATTGAACTTAACATAGACCAGCAAGGGAGGTGGTGGACAAATTAAAGAAATGCCCCCCACCTCTCCCCATTGAGAATGACGGCTCAGCTGCTAGTTCGACTGAATCACAAAAGCTTCAGTTGCGAGAGAAAACTAAGGCAAACAAAATATCTCCCAGTCAATCCTAAACCAGCTTTTCAGGATTAATTGCGTCCCTGAGAAGCATCGTGTCTGGTCGAGATCAGCATGGGCCCGCTCCAGGGGTAACCTGCAGACAGGCCCAACGCCACAAGGTGGCTAGAGGGGACTTAGCCTTCTCAGTTGTATTTTCTGCCCACCCCCAGTTTAAGAGTTAACCTTTTCACACGGAAGTTTCAAATAAAACTTAATATCCCCCCAGTGTGAGTTTTTGTGTGTGATTTCAGTACTCAGTTCAATGTGCTTATGATATCACAACACATTTCAACTACCGCTTTCTAATAACACCATCTTGCTTTTTGTTATGAAAAAAAGTGTTCAATTTCATTAGCAAACTACTACTGGTACAGTTAAAAAAGTATATTGGATAATCATTGACCAACAGTAAAAAATGATGTCCTTATTCTAATTGCCATGGCTCAAAAGATGCTGACATTTTTTATTTGTTCAATAAAACTCACAGTAACTATTAGGCAATGCGTGGTGTGTAAATAATTTATTCATGTAATTATTCGGAAGCTCTCCAAAGTTTATGACACATTACTATAGAGCCAAACCTAGCTCAAATGTATTGATGTAACTGAAATATTTCAAAGTATCTATTCATTGTAAAGCACATCGAATTCTATGTACGAATGTTGGTATATAAATACACATATAAATACACGTGCTTGCCTGCATTATACACAAGCTAAAGTACAACAGTTCTTCCACCTGTATCTACTGTAGCTATTGTAAACTTTACTGGTACTGTCTATTAACAAACTGTGAATCACTCTCATCAAACTTTCTTATAATATCTTATATCCAAATGCATGTATTTGTATATTTGGATGTGTAGTAATTGTCCGATTTGTGCATTCATGGGTGCTTAATCGTTGTGTAGTTATTTACTCAAACATGTTGAGTGTGTGTAAAAGTATTTAGGAAATAAAGGTAACTTTGATTCTCATTTTTATTTTAACTACGAGTAAAAATGCAGCTTTGTATTGACAGTTTTCTTTAAACCGCTACAGTCATTTGTGTCTGGCCTGAGCCTGCCATGAGCCCTTCCCTAAACACATGTAGAAAGAGTTTCCAAGAGTTTGCCAGGTACTGCTAGCTGGATGATTGTTGGCTATTTCAACCATTTAAGGGTGCTTTGCTATTCTTGGGTAGCAGAATTTCTTTGGCTTCCCTCCAGGTCCTGGGACAGATACTCCTCTAGGCTTGTATTAAAATGTGGCAAACAAAACCGGCAATATCCTAAGTATCCAAAGAAATGTACCATCCAGGTTGTCGGTTATTTGTATTTATTGATGAACAACAATAGTTTACTCAGCTCCTCAACACTAATTTTGTGCTTGTCATTCATTATTTGTTCAGTTATGCATGAATATGACAGCACAATATTTGTTGTATGCATGCCATTTCTCAGTTTAATAATCTTGTCAACAGAAAATAATTAAAGTAGTTAAGAAAATCAAAGGACTTGTGAATGACCGATCTGTCTTAACGAAGAATGGAGCTGAGTTATCCTGTTTGCACAAACTGGCCTTCTAGGACAGAATGCATCATCTCTGGTTTGACAGCTTTTTTGGCTATTTAAGGTATACTTGATATTGCTACAATATTGTGATCACTACATCCAATGGGTGTAAATAATGTTTCAGAACAGACTTCTTCAGCATAGTGAAGGTGTGTTTTGTACATTCCGATGAAGACATTTTGGTAATATTGTTTGTAAATTCCCCAAGAGATTGACCTGGTGTCAGTCATAGTATTGACTATGTATGGCTAGAGTTGGAACCTACATAGATGTTTCACAGAGTACAGGGGAATATTATGTATGATGGGTAATTTGACATGGTGTCAGAAGTTCTGGCCACGGCAGAGAACTTTGAGATACCAGCTTCAAATTCGGGAGCAGTTTCATCTTCAAGAGAACACCCTAATGACACCCGCTTTGAGAAGGCGTGTTTCAATCCATGTGTATGGAAACCGAGGAGAAACATAGAGGTGAGAGGAGATCAGCATGGGAAAGAAATGACCAAGATGGATCAGAGAGGAGTATTAGAACCAGTGGCAACTGATGTGGATGTGTGGAAGAGAGTAACTTGGAGAAAATAGAAGCTGTCCCTAGGCAGAGTCAGTGTGTAGAAGCCTGGAAGAAAATGGGGCAATTGGAATGCATGTGCTATACGGAGACTGCAAATAAAGTAACAAACGAGGCTAGTCAGGTGTGCTCTGCCCAGCTGCTGGGGTTGCTTCAGAGATGTCAGTGGGGGTGAGGGTCCTGTATATGAAATGTGTATGAAACGGCCAGCGAGTTAGCTCTCTGCGCTGATAGTATTACAATCCCCTACATCACTCGCTCCATATCCATGTAGTAATTGTGTACCTTGCTCCACAAAGCGCGGCACCTTTTGTGCGGCAACGGTTACGAATCTCCATGGGTGACGGTTGTCATTATGTTCAGAGGACTGCTGCTCCGAGCCCTGCATCTGGAAGCCGGAGGGAGCTCGTACACTGGTTCCACGAATGAAGTGAGCACGGCCTTTACTGTGAATACGCATTAACAATGTAACCGGTTCAAATCCACAGAGCCCAAGCACATAGTCTACTTTCCACAACTTCCCAAAGTTAAAGCAGAACGCCCAAGCATGGATTTCCGGCGCAAAAACGGACCGGTGCATTCCAGTGGTTCCAGCAATGAAGTCAAATGGGAAGGTCCACATCTGCATTGACCTAAAAACATCGAATTAGTACATGAGAAAAGAAAGAATCACAGTGCTCACCAAATTAGTGATTCTAACTAGTCGGATCCACAATATTCTCATCCCGGACACAGCCAACAGATTCTGGCAGGTACCCCTGCAGAAGACAGAGCAGTCTGCTCACGACTTTTATGACCCCGTTTGACAAGTTCTGCTTTACCAGTATTCGTTTGGCACCCAAGAGATTGCAGAGGAAAATGAATGATCTTTGAGTAGGCATAGAAGTGGTGGCTGTATATATGGATGACCTAGTACATTGAAAAGCTATTGATTGACATGACAGAAGAATGATGCGTGTACTTGAGGTGATACTGCACAGAGCAGGCAGGACAAGCATGTCTTCAGACAGACAGAACCTCACATTCTGGGGCCTATCGCGGATGAGAGGGTAGTCAGGCCGTGGCAGAACTACCATCAACCAACAATGTAACACTGTAAAAAAATAAAAAGGAGACAGCACATTCCCTTATGATTAAAAATGCCTGCATCTGAAGCCTGAAACAGATGGTAATTGTTAGACAACTAACTGAGACATGGAACACTGTCCGGCTGCTCAGAGAAGACAGTTCCTGTCAAAGGAGTAGGCAGTGCTAACTGCTAAGCCAAACAGTAAAGTAGATG
The DNA here is from genome assembly GCA_016801105.1 of Esox niger. Taxonomy (NCBI): domain Eukaryota; kingdom Metazoa; phylum Chordata; class Actinopteri; order Esociformes; family Esocidae; genus Esox; species Esox niger. Next base: position 68,655 of record JACXGJ010001992.1, read on the forward strand.
ACAGTACTGCACTACAACAAACAGCACATTGAACCAGGAACATGGAAATAAACCTAAATTGAGGAGCCACAGAAGCTCACTTTTCTCTGCATCTCTATGAATCACCATGTCAGTGCCCTGGGACTTTTCCTCCACCTCCAGGTGACCTGGGCATTTCATCAAACTGGATAAGAATGAAATAATGAATAAACTGATCTTGAATAAAGGGTGAATGTTGTACCAAGGCGTGCCCAATTGCAGGCCAACAGAGTAACATTAACCTGTTGATTGTAATACGAAAATGTAAACAAATAAAATTATTATTTATCCAATATGAGGGCCAAAGGAATGCTGCATACAAGAAAGACAGACTTAAATGTAAAAATAGCTACACATTGCAGAGATGAAATCTCTCTTTTAGAACACACAAGACTGCATTGTTCTTAACCTTGGGCTGAGTTGCAATGTTAGCATGCAATGAAGTTCAACTAGATATATAAAAAAAGATTTTGACTTGAAATCACTATGACTTAGTTACTGCACGTAGGCTAGCAACATTAATCAACTGGCTGGCAGGCGTCACGGTAGCTAGCTTATAGCTTCAGCCCAATACCGATGTTTTCTTATCTAGTCACCCTCCCTGCCCTGGCTCCACAGTCATTGCTTACAGCTTTGGCTGCACTGAGTTTGATTGGGTTGGCAGTATGCGCCCAGTCACCGACTTACTCGGCTATGCTATAACCTTTTGCTGGTGTTTGACCCGGGCCTGGCGATGCAACATCCCCCATCGCGGCCGACGGAACTATAGTAGCAACATCACTAGTAGTAGTAGGCACGATGGCGACCATGCTACGGATAAGACAATTCATTTATGGCTTTGCATCCCCCCCAACAGCAGCTTCTCCGCCCTGCCTTTAAGTTTGTGTCACCCTTATCTCTTCTCTCACTGTACTGCTCAGAACTCAGTGACTTTTCCCAATGTCACTGTTAATGTGTATGTGTGTGTGTGTGTGTGTGTGTGTGTGTGTGTGTGTGTGTGTGTGTATGTGGGGAAGAGGCAAGGGGGCTGGAAATGGAGAATTGGGGCCCAGAGAGAGTTGGATATGTCCCTGTCAAACAAAGCGCCCTGAGACCCCCCAAAAAAGCATACATTTTTATTACAGGCCTGCAGCCCACCAGCCTACAGATTGAAAGGCCCACCAGGGATTCTCCTGATGCTCCAGATGCCTGGTCTGCCATTGATAGGATATGTGCATGCATAGTGAGACGGCATCAACAAGCTCCAAATTCATGTTTAAGTGTGCAAAAGGGATCTAAGGTGCAGAGTAGACAGGCAGTTAGTTTAACAGTCTAATGGCCTGGGGTAGAAGCACAAAGTAATAGAGAAAGTATTTTGGAACTCAAAGTAAAGTGTTACCGCTTGTAGTGATGTTTCAATGCCCTTTCTGGCTATATTTTGAGCTAACCTCAGTGTTGTTCTTCCAGCTCTAGTTCAGAATGACTGTTTCTGATTTTGTTCACCTACTGTGCTCACCTGCTGTACAGTACTATAATCCCTTCAGATGAGGAAAGACAGAAACATATGTTTCACATACTTGCATGGATGGTACCTTACACTAGTGTATGGGGCCAGAATGACCAGAATGGACAGGTTTCTAATGATATAGAGGCCACTGATCCCTTGCTAGTTGATCTGCACATGCTCTGTAGACACGTCTGGGCCTCCAACTCACATTGTCCACAGACATTGTAAGCCCACTGTACACATTAGCCACAGTTTGCCTGAGGCAGAGTGTTGTTTTTCTCGCAACCAGCAAAGGCTTGTCTGGGAGTGAGGCATCCATGTCCATGAGGCAGCTGGTTCTCTCGCATTTCCTTTATTGTCCTGTACTTTTATATGTTGTATTGTAAAGCTCCACAATGACACCCTTCCAGAAGCTAATTTCTGGCTTTATTTCATAATGGTTTTAGTTGACTTGCATGGTGCAGACCCACAACCCCACACAAACACCCTTTGTGTGGCGGGGATGAAATTCCTGTTCCCACATGGATTCTAATGATCCATTAAATGTAACTGGATGCTTTTTGTGCAACATAGTTTTTTCTTTGTTTTTTTTTACCAGCATTAAGCTCACGTTGAATGGTCCAGTAGCAGTATAATATTGGGTAGCTGAGTGATTTTAGACCACTGTGTAAGAGGATTACTCTAGGTAAAGCTTTTTGGGGCAGCCTATTTCTAAAGTCACAGTTGGGAGGTTAGTTTCACTGTGCAATGTATCCAGTTACTACACCATATATGTTGACTCCATAAGGTGGAGTGTACATACTTTAATATATACATTTCATTTCTGAGCTAGTAACAGCATGTACTGATCATTATCTTATGTAATTTCATTTAGAAACTGTTGTTCTTACTTTTGGGCTCACAGACACTAAAAGCAGACTAACTTTGAAAGTTGCCTAGCTTCCTCTCGTCTGATCAGGAAAGGGCGGTAGGTTGGTTTGCCTGCAGAGTAGGCTCTACTTCATCAGTATTACACTGATAATTATAATATGTTGATTAAACTCATCAGCCTACTCAGTAATTGAATTTATTTTGTATTAAAGGTTGTAATTAACATTAGAGATTATATTTTCTTGTCTAAGCCAGTAGAGGATGATTCCAGTGTTACGGACATTAAATTTCCATGCCACATCTCAACATTAATGTGTCAAAGAACAGACAAACTATACATAAAAACTCCCTTGACGGGAATGTATGCCCCAAAAAGTGGATTTGTCCTGTTGTATTTATTAACAGTTTGTCATATTGTTGTGAAAAAATAAGCTGATAAAAATTATTTTGATGGTGTAAGAAATTGACAAGATTTTACGAGACTGAAAATTATTTCAGTTGCTTAGTCTTTGATTAAAATGTTGATCAAAACATTTCTAAGAAAGACTTATGAATACAGAAAGAACAATTAAATAAAATGTGTCCACTATTAGTTTTTAGAGAACAAATGGACATTAGAATTTAAACACACTGAAATTAACAATCAGATATTGCAGACCAAAATACAGCATTTGATAAACACTTTTTTGTAATGTTAAATATTTCAGCAGAATGCATAGTACATCAGGATTACATCACAACAGGCTGCCTGAATAGCATTGTAACTGTTCACATTCAGGTAGCTAACAATTATTTGTAAATGTTAAAAATTATACTAGCTTGCTAACCAACAATATATGATAACAAGTGTTTTTTGTGAAAATGTATTTACTGTTATTTTTTTGCCCTATAATAGCAGCTCTGTGAATGTTTTATGCTAAACAAACACCCAACATACACTGCCAATACATACTTATAGAATTGTGAGGGGTGTTCATTTGAAGTAAACAATTTATGACAATTTACTGATGTTTAATAAACAATTCTCATTTACGTAAAAATAGCACTGCCATTTATGAAAAACGTAAGATGCATTTTGTACAAGGATGTTTCCAAAATAATTATGGATTTTACCTTGCCATTTTTGTGCTGTGAATCTGAAGCAATGAGATTCGTAGAAAAAACGGATGCCTCCACATTTACATATTTCATATTATTCAAATACACTGCATTTGTTTCCAGTATAGGTTGACGGTTCCAACCAAAGTCCAGAACTAAAGAAAGCACCGGTACGGCCATTGCAGACTTAACAGATGTCATGTTGAGTTGTCATCACTGATGCAGTATATAGGCATGATACATTAAAGATCCACCAATACAGAAAGCTATTGGCAATAAGAGAGGAGATATGAATACTCCATTTCTAATCAAATTGTCAAATTGAAAGATATTAGAGACAGTTTAACTAATTAAATCCACATATCCACTTCTGGCATCATGTGGTAATTATTGGATTTCATAAAAGCCACATTTCAAATGTCAAAATTCTAACACCTTTGTCCATGTAACAAACTGCCATTTAATGCTAAAAGGCTAGCACTTAAACATTTAAACAATGCAATACATATATGTCATGTGTTTCTATTAGCAATAATTTGATTGGGTTTCTGAAGATCTTGTATCATAAGTTAACATAAAATAAGGTAATCTTTCATATCAAAAAAGCATTTCCATTAATTATGAATATAACTGCAGGCTAAAAAGTCAAGGAATTGCGGCCTTTCTTTTGTTAATACCGGGGTTGTCAAATAAGAATAAAATTGATTCATCACATACAATTATGTAGTTAATCACAATTAATCCATATTTTCTATTACACAAAGACTGTGGAAAATTAGCAGAGATAGTTCTTTGCTGAAAAAGCAGCATGCCAAAACCAAAACCACAGTTCTCTGCTGAAATACACATGCTTTAAACCTGTCCAAGGAAGTTATAAAACCCATACATCTTCTACCCATCTTTACTGTTCAGATCAGATCTCTGTCTCCCTGTCTCTCTGTCTGTCTCTCTCTCCCTGTCTCTGTATCTCTGTATCTCTGTATCTCTGTATCTCTGTCTCTCTGTCTCTCTGTCTCTCTGTCTCTCTGTCTCTCTGT
>JACXGJ010001993.1:7970-73137 GCA_016801105.1 Esox niger
TATATATATATATATATATATATATATATATATATATATATATATATATATATATATATATATATATATATATATATATATATATATATATATATATATATATATATATAAATGACCCAGTGCCAACCATTTCTTATTTCTCGGAGTCATAGCTACAGAATTTTTTTTTCAATTGTAACCCAACAGAATTAGTAAGGTTTTTTTTGGGATACATACGTGTAAGAGGTGTGTATGTAGTGGGGGAGTGATGTCCCTGCTCTATAAAAGGTCAGACGCGGCGTATTCATGTAAATTCCAAATTAGCAAAACCTCTTCATCGCTCATGTAAGGAGAGAGTTCTAGTGAAAGTCAGTCAGACTTTCAGAGAGCCAGGGTTATGGCTATAATCCTAGTATTGAAATCCTAATATTGATAACTGACTTCAGGATATATTGAACACTATACCTCTCCAGGTACAGATAAAGGACGCTCCAGCTTTTTCTAGGCATTCTGTGAGAACTGCTAGGAACTGCCTATTTGGTTTAGTGCAACTTCTTTCCTTGTCTAGCCGGACATAGTGGTCCAGCATCTCAGCAGCGTTTACACACCTCCAGAAGATCAACACCTTGTGCCTTTCAGTAATATGGTGAGGGCACGGCACTGACTACCACTGAAGTACAGGGTGAGACAGGCAAGTGCAGAGGCAATTTGCATATTGATAGGAAAAAAGTATTGGGGGTAAATGTGTAAGACAGGAATAGAATTAACAATGAAAAGACATACTGCATAGGTCTATTAAATACAGGTCTAATATAACCAATACTTAGTTCATTGAAAAATAAATGAGTGAAATGTGTATAATTTCTTTCCTCAATGTTTTATTTTCTCATTGTGCCTTCCATTGTCATTAAATACTCAGAGTGACTGAGTGGGATTCAAAACAACATCAACTGTAGGACACTGCCTTGAAAGATGTCATTTGCATTAATTGTAACAAAGGGATTCGATTTAAGTGTTTCAAAAACATATTTAACACCCTCAGCTCTGGGAAACTGGGGAATGAGATTATTTGTGATTTAACCCGTGAATATAAAATAAACAGCCCTTTGCCCCGGCTCAGAGTAACCTCCAATGTCATGTGTTGCTGACAAAACTCTGAGAGTTGCTTCCAGAGAATATCAAGTGGAAAAGCAAACCCATCAACTTCGGGACACACTGGTACCATGTAAAGGAATGCATATTCATTGTTTCATTTGAATGCCTGGATAGCTCTTATGCTTAAATTAAACACGTATTTTATTTTATTGTGTAAAATGAACAAGTTTAAGTCACACACACGCGGAAGGAAAATAATCCAGGCGCTCTCGTGTACATTTTAATCTTGTGACGGTTGATTGCCCAAGGCGTTTTAGCATCTGCTATCATTAGAAGCAGGAAAACCTTACTAGTAACCCTTATAAACAATGCCTAGTCTATGGAAAAAACTTGATTATTAAACAAGACTGCCATCTAGGTGCATAAAATGATATTGCAATACAATTATGTTGGAATAGGCCTGACGTTCCCATTTTGTGGGTAGCGATCGGTGCTTCTAACTACAGTGAAGCATTGAAGGTATTGGGTGGGTTAGAGACTCCTAGGGCTTCATGTTCAGGGAGATGTCCTTGGCCAGGTTTGTCAGTTGAAATATCAGGAGAAATGGGTTGTCACAAATGAAGGAACAGTAGTTCCTGTGTTAATGTTTTCCCAGGTTCACACTGTAGCCGCTTAGCCATGTGTGGGTTCAGAGTGAAAACCATCACCCCTCTACTAGTGAAGCAACGGAATTTCAGTTGAATTAGTTGGTTGTTGTACTCACATCTGGTGGAGTATCTTCACCTCCTGCTTCTCCACAGCCAGCGCATGTTTAACAGCACTGGTCTTCAGTTGTTGAGATTGAAGGTGATTCTTCGTCTTCTTCAGGCCTTCAGAGTTCTGACAAACACAATTTACATGTAATCTCTTACATAAATATACAATCCGTTCAAATAAATTGCATGTAAAAAATATAGTTTCATGCAAATATATCTTTTGTCTTTTGATTCGTTTGTAAGTATTTTTCTCCTGACTTTTAGTTTACATTTAGTTTCCCAGAATATCCCATTTGAAATTTTAAGTGTCCCTTATCCAGCGGGAACAGAACATGGGTTGACCACATGAGAAACCCTTGACTGGACCATTAGACCAATAGGGCAGACACGGGGGGCTTTTCCAATTTGTTTATTACCAATTTCAGAATTGTTTGTCTCATCAATTCGAAGTAGAGTTGTGAAAAGTTGTAATGGCTTTTACACATATCTAGTCATATTATCAAACACCACCATGAAACTTAACATAGTTTAAAACTGCTTATTGCCCATTTTCCCTCTGCTGGGGATCTAAATTATAACATATCCTAACATCATCAAGATCTCATCACATAGGATTATCCCCTTACAATGCTGAAAGTGTCTGTGCGTACTATTGTTTGACTGTCTCGAGATTTAAAACGCTGTTCTTTTACAGAAGTTTTGATCTGATCTGTAGAAAAGCCTATTTAATTAAGTGCAAGAGCCAGCAAACAACTGTTCCATTGTAAAATATTCTATTTCCAGTTGCGTGTATTCTATTTCAATTTACTTAATAACTTTATAAATGTATCCTAGGAAACGCTGATTCTACCTCGTCTCGTTGCCTTGATTCGTTGATTTCCTCATTCTTCACATCTTCAATGTCATGATTTGATAAATGTATCAATACATTTTGTTGAGGATAACCTAATATGCTTCTAGCCTCTGCTTCTAATCCTGACATATAGGCTTATTTCTTTAAATTGTGGTAGGGTGACTCACTAGTGGGCTTATTGTTGATGGCACTAGTGTCCGAGGGATCTCCACAATAACGTTCCTTCACAGAACCACTGCCTGAAGAAAATGCACTCTTAACCTTGTGTCTATCATTAGTCTAAAATTGTTATTAGTTGCTACAGTGTACAACCCAGTTTCCAAAAAAGTTAGGACGCTGCGTAAAATGCAAATAAATACAGAATGTACATATGTGCAAATCATTTATCCTGATTTCTAATTGAAAATTGTACAAACACAACATGCCAAACGTTGAAACTGAGAAATATTATTTTGAAAAAAGACATGTCAATTTAAAATGTAATGTCAGCAACACATTAAAAAAAAACTGGGACTAGTGGATGTTTACCACTGTGTTGCATAACTTCTAATGATCTCACTATTCACGTACATTTCATACATACAAATTATTATGATTCACGGCATGGTGGCGTTTACGCAGTGTACGAATGATATAATTATGGATGCAGTACCTATCCAGGCGTTGTAAGATGCGTCTACCACCTCTAACCAGAGGAACGGCCCCAAAACATTTATATTGACCAATACTGACGTCTGACAATTTTCAGGCGAACAGGGCAACTATGTAGGGTCCTCACCATCAACAACATAAATGTGAGCCAGCGAGAGAACGGCAAGGAGGAAACCAGTCTTGTGTGAGTATAGTATGCATAAAACAAACACATTTTCCTTATATTTTCGTCCTGCATTTTAATGTTATAGACTGAACGCGAATGCTTACACATCTACCAAGTTTTCTAGCTAATCGGAAAGCTAAATGAAAGATTCCATTAAATACATTACATCTGTGTTTACCAACACTCTGACTTTAGCCAGCAACTAGTACTGTAAGCTAACGAATAAGTATTTTGTTGTGGATAGCTAGCTACCTTAATCTTTAAGCAATGTGACTCGTGTCGCTTTGCTACCTTTGCTGGTTAATCCAACACCTGAAGGGAAAGACTGTACATACGTGCCCAAGAAGGAATGGCCTTACAAGTCTACCAGTTAGCCTAAACCCGGGCTTTCCATTGTAACTATAAAGGAACATTTGCAGCAGTAGAAGTGGTGTGCTTGCTAGTTAATTATTTATTCTTCTGAAATGGTAATAGCGGCAGCGATAGTAATAATGGTAAAAAAATGCTAACCTAATGTTTCTGTAAATGTTTCTTATTTTTCAATTCCTGAGTGTAGGTTAAGATGGGTCGCTCCTCGAAAGACAAACGTGATATCTACTACCGTCTAGCCAAGGAGGAGGGGTGGAGGGCCAGGAGTGCCTTTAAATTACTGCAGCTGGATGAAGAGTTTGGCCTCTTCAAAGGCAAGCAACTTCGGTTACCTTTTCTGACCATGGTTGTAGGGTCTTATCCAAGCTCACTATCAGACACCAATGGCTTATTTTATTGTAACAATATGGAGTGGTATCTGAAGTCTAGTCTAGTCTATGCAGGTATATTCCACACTTCATCCCCCAGATGGCAGCAAACAAGTTTAGATGTGAATTTACTACCTTTTTCAGCCGTAAGCTGATGTAGTATTCATAAAATCCAATTCCAAGTATTTTGTGGGGTTAATTTAACGTTAGGATTAGGCGTGATGTTAATAGTGTGATTAGAGGTCAGGGTTACATTATAACTCATGCCAAACGACTAGGATGTGTTTCATTATGCATTAGTAGGATTTCTATATGACATTTACATGAGCCATATATCACTCCCAGGTGTTAAGAGGGCAGTGGACCTCTGTGCTGCCCCGGGCAGCTGGAGCCAGGTCCTCAGTCGTAAACTCAGGTATGTCTCATTCATCATATCTTCAAACCGAAGCTGGCATCTGTTAGTATGGATTTTTTAATAGTGTTTAATCACAATGTTTTTGAAAGAGGAAAGGATGTGAAGATTAAGGAGATGTGTGAGGATGTGAAGATAGTGGCAGTGGACCTCCAGGCCATGGCTCCTCTCCCTGGGGTGACACAGATCCAGGGGGATATCACTAAAGTAAGAGACACAAACCTCTAGAATGGTTGTTTTCATGCATCTCCTGGGGGACAATTTTGTTGTGGGCCTGAAGTTGTTTGCCCCAAACTGGTCAGTTGTTTTGCTAATGTTGACTTGTTGAGTCAGATGTCTTAGTTCTGGACTATATCAAATCCAAGTGGTGGCAAATAAACAAGATTTTAGAACCCTTGCACTATTTTAGGGCAAGGGTTCCCCCCCCCCCGATAATCACATTTTAAATATTTTCGGGGCATTTCTGTACAAGTAGTCATACTTAGGGTGTTTCACAGACATCAAATATGCCTAGTCTAGAACTAAATAACATTGAACTTATTCTTTTTTGTCGAAATCGGCCCTTTATGTCTTTAGTATGATAATCTTTTATTCATGCATGTATTACCATTTTAATTGTTTAATAGATTTTGTTTTTGGGCTAGCGCTCACACCAAATGTCACAACTACTTCAGTATCAGCATGGCTTGGTGCACTACAGCAACATGTTTGATGTTAAAGACAACTCACGTTTTCCATAACATTTTTCTTATTTTACTGTTAAATGACACCTTAATTGGTATATACTGCTAATTAATGTGGAGGTATGACTTATTTTATTTAGGTGGGCTTAAAGTGTGGGTAAAATTTTTTGTTCATCATGATCAATAAAAACTCTGCGTAGCGTTATAGTTTCCAATGACTATTTATCTTCAATACGTTTTATTTCATTAATAATATTTTTTAAGCAAATCCCTACTGTTCCTATTAAGCCTATTTGGTTACTTTTGAGTGATACCGATCACATATGTTTTTGATTTTACCATTCTGAGAACAAATATTTTCTTTTTTGATGGGATGCATAAAATAAAAAAACAATCTATTTGTGATTGGGGTGCAACATTTGTAACAGGAAGGATCCCGGAACTGCTAGCTTTCTCTCTGAGGGCATTGCTGTAACACTGATGCAGGGCCACACAATTGACATACAATTTTGGCATGTAATGTTGCAACTAGCCTACAATGTATATTTGCTTAACTAACCTACCTAGCTAATATGGCAACTGGACATATTGGACAGATTATAAATAAGTTTTTGAATTTGTCACTGAATGGCATTGAAATGCTCTGTTCATGTTGACCTTATTGAAAATTTGGATCTGGACAGTGGTTATTATGGCTGCTCTGACATCTGTCAGTGGACTAGCGGCAAACCACCAAGGGAATACAAGTTTGAAATAATAGTGCTTTCTATTACTACTCTTAAAAGTAGTATGTTAAAAGCTCAACTGAGTCCTTAATTAAGCCCATATCCCAGTCCATATTGAGGCGGCTTGGGTTTTGATCCAGACCGGTGTTGGTCTGTTGAGAAAGGCAGCTCTACAGACTAAAATCTCTATTCTGGAACACATTCTCAGAAAAGGAAGTGGGAGTCATCAAGGGAATAGTAAACGTTTCACGTTAGAATCTCGCCATTGTTTGGAAGATTTGAATTAGTCTGAAGCTGTATTTCCACAAGTCTGGGGTGTCAAAAATATCTGTGCTGCTTTTAGATCTCTACAGCCCAGGAGATCATTAGGCATTTTGAAGGACAGCCTGCGGATCTGGTAGTGTGTGATGGAGCACCAGATGGTGAGTGTCATCTTCACTGGATGTTTCTGTCCACTTGCATTTAGTTGCATAGTTTCTGCTTCTGACCAAGTGAGGTTTGTTTTCTTTCAGCCATTTAATAGTCTTTCTCTTTGGTCATTTTCCGGTTTGTTTCCACAGTGACAGGACTCCATGATGTGGATGAATACATCCAAGCTCAGCTCCTATTGGCTGTAAGTAGCACAACACTTCTCCAAATAACTATAAACTGAAGTCATCTGTTATCTGGTCAATGAATATCCTTTTAAATATGCAAGCTTCCTCCCCCCTCACAGGCTTTAAACATCACTACTCATGTCTTGAAACCTGGAGGAACATTTGTTGCAAAGGTAGGCTATGTTTAAGCTGCCATTGTTCTTGTGGATGTAGTGGTTTCAACACAATTTTAGGAGCCCACTCATGTGAATGTGATATTATTGGATGGTTCCTGTCTAGATATTCCGGGGGAAAGACGTGACCCTCTTGTACTCCCAGCTGAAGATCTTTTTCAGCGGAGTGACCTGTGCAAAGCCTCGGAGCAGTAGGAACTCGAGCATAGGTAAGCTGGAGACCACAACTGACAGAGATCATGGGTTGCAGGACAGTTTTGACAGAACAGGGATTCATGAGGCAGCAAAGGGCTGCTAGAAACCATGTTTGTCTCTCCCCTTCTAGAGGCATTTGTGGTGTGTCAGAATTATTCTCCTCCAGAAGGATATGTGCCCAACATGTCCAATCCTCTTCTGGATCACTCATATGGTAACTCATCACAGTACAGTACCTACTATGTTCACGGTTTCATATGCCATGTAATACACTCTGGAAATGCCTGCTGGTCTCACGTTGTTTTCTGTTTCAGATGTAGATTTTAATCAATTAGAGGGGCCAAACCGCATCATAGTTCCTTTCCTGGCTTGCGGGGACCTGAGCGCCTTCGATTCGGACCGGACTTACCCCCTCCAGGTTCTGATCATTTGACACCTTTATGTTGACTCAAACTGGTGTTGATATCTGTTTGTGATTTTCCAGTCTTTACCACTTTTTCTTGATCATGGAGACCCTCTGCTGTCCTCACTACTTAATTTCTATTCTTCCTCACAGCTGGATGCCAGTGAGGAATACCACTACACGCCCCCCACACAGCCTCCCATTCAACCACCTTACCAACAGGCCTGCCACCTCCGAAAGAACAACCTCCTGGCCAAGGAGGACTCCCCTACTCAGCCTGTGGAAGCTGCTTTTTCTGCTATGGAACTGTCAGCCAGTCAGGGAGACAATACCACGGAGAGTCCCTGTGCAGGGCCACAAATCAATGGTTGATTGGTGGCTTTGCAGAATTTCAAGTGTTTTATCGCTGTCCTTTATTCAGATATTCAATGCATCAAACAATATTTGCATTCCTTTTCAATACTTTTTTGGAATTATTCCGCTAATACCCATTTAGATTTTAAATTAATCACATAACATTTTATTATATCACTGTCCTGTTTTAAAATTTTTACATCTAAAATAAATCGAATGTACTTTATCACTCCTATTAATTTGTGGTGGTTTGACAAATGTCTGTTGAGTTGTATCACTTAATAATGCTTAACCAAAACAATATGGGAAATGCTCTTTTGTGTGCGTGCGTGCTTGCGTGTGCGCGTGCGCAGTGTCGCTAGGATCACAATACCTTTGGGGCTTAGCCCAACTGCCCCGCCCGGGAAAGAAAGCACAGGGTTTTGAATGTAAATGCGGAACAGTTCTGTACACGCAAGCGGCCTACACGTCTACATTGTCAGAACGTGCAATTTGAATTGTAGATGAATAGATCAGGGTTATTTATTTTTTGGCAAATCTGAGATCTGTGGCTATTCATCAAAGAGCTGGGGCTATATCCTTGTACGCCCTGGCCTAACGACGCCACTGATAAATATGGACACGCACGCACACACGTATGCTTTATATATGGCTCCTAAATTGACTTGCTGCTGAGATAAGGCTCCATATGAAAGAGTGGGCAAGTTATTACAGTGACAGACTGCATTCAAAAACTGTAGGAAGTGTTTGGTTGTAGTCATTGGATCTAATGTTGGAGCCGTACCTGTCAATAACACAGAAAATCTCTTCAAAGGCCTTTCTGGTGTGGGTTTTGATCTCCAATATAGTTTACTGACATGTACATGGTCGATGGATCAAATGGCAATGTTTTGGTTTCCTCACTGGTGGATAGACACTTTCAAACCACTTGATGGCGATATTGAATCGGGGTCTGTAACAGCTCCTACTGTACTGATTTTCCCAATAGTGCAATAATACTGCATTTTTTACTTGGATTCCATCAGCCAGATTTCCATGTTGCGCCATTGTTTTAATAGGCATACTGTAATTTTAGGATATGGGCACTTTTACAACAAGTGGCCAAAAAGCACTCACCGCATATTTAATTGTGTTACATCCCTGGCAAATAACTGATATTTTATTCTCCAACATTTCAGTAGGGGGCAGTATTATATATCCTGTAAAAGTATATATCCTACAAAATGTATTGTCATAGTGATACTGGCATTTTGGAGAAATAAGTTATTTTAATCTTACAGTAAAATCCTGTGTAGGCTATAGTGGTTACCTTAGGAGTCAATGAAATATCCAACTTGGCATCTGGACCAAACATCAAATAATGCCCATATTTTACTGAGACTATGGAAACATACTGGAGTGTGGATTAGTTTTTGCGATTATGGCCTCGAGTTGAAGGCTGACCATTACCACCAGTCAAAACAAAGTCCAAAGCTGTCAATCAAAACAAAACAATTTTATATTTTCCACGAGTGGCAGCTGGAATTGGTATTGTTTTGAATTATATGGAAACGTTTTTTATATGTACATGGGACAATTACAAAGTGTATAAATACACACGTTTACTTGACTATCTATATGAGGACGTTGACTGTCCTTTAAAAAAAATCGGATTTACTAATCCTATTCCAAAACCATACCCTAATCTTAACTAACATTAACCTCAATAACCTAACATTTCTGCCTAAACCTAACCAAGGCCTAATGCATAACCCTAAACCTAACTGTTAATGCATAACTTTTGCTCTAAACACTCAAGTGGGGAAAAAAGGCTTTTTTGAAATGAGGAAATATATAAAGCAGGGGTCTCCAAACTATTCCACGGAGGGCCGTGTGTCTGCAGGTTTTCTCTCTCTCCTTGTACTTGATTGACTAATTAGGTTACTGATTGGTTAATATCTACCTTCACCTGGTTGTTCAGGTGTGAACTGGGAACCAATTTATAGGAAAAACCAAAAACCCGCAGACACACGGCCCTCCGTGGAATAGTTTGGAGACCCCTGATATAAAGTGTCACACCTTGATTTGCTTCACCTGTTTCGTTAGTGTCTCCACACCCCACCAGGTGTCTTCTATGTTCCCGTTACCCCTTTTCTATTTTTGCCTGGGTTTTCTGTTTGCCCACTGCTAGACCATATTGTCATTTCACGTGTTTTCCAGTGTTTGTTTCTCATGTTCCTGTTACCCGTTTTTCTGCTCTACCTTCCCAGTACCGATCCCCTTCTGTCCCTGACTCTGAGCCCGCCTGCCCTCTGGTACTTCTGCCTTGTGGATCACCCATTACAACCTATGCCTGTCCCTGGCCTCGAACCAGACTATTCCTCGGTACCTCAAATCATCTGACACATTGTCGGAACTCTGCCTGTCTGCCGACTATGAGACAGCCTAGCCCGTAATAAACATATTTGCACGACATCTCTCTGCATCTTGATTCCACAACCCCGGCCCTTGTCAGAAAGTCCATATTAGTGAACTTTTTCTGATTTGAACAGTTTGGGAAAAATGTTTTTTAAATGGATCCACCTGGGTGGCAGTATAAAAGCACTCGGTTCCATTAAGCACTCGTTTCCTCATAGCATAGTTTTATTTATTGAAAACAATTATCATCTGTGTTCTCACCTTTTTCGTGTCCAGAGACACAAAGTGCCTTGCCCATACAGAAATCAGACTTCTAATCCTAACCCTTGTTGGACCTTTGCTCTAAACTTAAAGCCTAAGTGTAAAGTTTTGCCAAAAACCAACCCCACCATTATAGTGAACCACCCCCCACACACACACACAATAGCTGCACTGCTTTTACCGTAAAAAAACTTCCACTCTGTCTATGGGTTTTTAATAATAAAATTCTATACATGCTAGGCAGAGGCGTTCAATGTGAATTTAACACAGCATGAATTTATGCCTTTTTGACACAATTTGTAATGCAATTTAGTAGCATTCTAAAACCAGAAAGTTGAAGGTGTGTGCTGCTATAATGACTTACGGCAACAGTAACCAAATAATTGGTTGTTTTTCCTGTCGAGTGGATACTGTCTTGAAGCTATGCACCTTGTATGACATCTCTTTGTTACTAAAGGAATAGTTCTGAGAGGGAGTCCACATGATATTAGTGTATTTTTTTATGTTCACAAGGATACAACATACAGTCATAGTCAAAAGTTTGCATACCCTTGGAGAATTGGGAATATAAAGCTCTGGAAAAAAACTAAGATTAAAAAATGATCAGTTTCTCTGGTTTTACAATTCATAGGTATGTGTTTGAGTAAAATTATTTGTTTTTGTTTTATTCTATTAATAAGGTGTGTGACCGACCATCTTCCTCTTGATCAAATTCCTAAGGTTTTCAATGGTGTTCATGTCTGGATATTGGGCTGGCCATGACTGGGTCTTGATCTGTTGGTCCTCCATCCACACCTTGATTGACCTGGCTGTGTGGCATGGAGCATTGTCCTGCTGGAAAAAAAACTATTCTCAGAGTTGGGGAACATTGTCAGAGCAAAAGGAAGCAGATGTTCTTCCAGGATTACCTTGTACTTGGCTTGATTCATGCGTCCTTCACAAAGACAAATTTGCTCGATTCTAGCCTTGCTGAAGCATCCCCAGATCATCATCGATCCTCCAACAGTGGGTGTGAGACACTGGCTTGTAGGCCTCTCCAGGTCTCCGTCTAACATTAGATGACCTGTTGTTGGGCAAAGCTGAAAATGTGACTTGTCAGAGAAGACCATATTCCATTCTTCTATGGTCCAATCCTTATGGTCTTTTGTAAACTTAATTGTTGCTCTTCTTTGCTTCATATTGATGAAGGGCTTTTTTCTAGCTTTGCACGTCTTCAGCCCTGCCTCTAGGAGCCTGTTTCGAACCATCCTCACCTTACACTTCTCCCCAGCTGCTGTTTGTCATTGTTTTTGTAGGTCACTTGATGTCATCCTATGGTTGTTGAGTGACATTTGAATGAGTTTACCTCGGTCACAGGACATCTCAGTCAGTGGACAGTTGTTTTCGCCGTCTGCCAGTCTGTAGCTTTGTTGTCCCCAATATCAGTTCCTTGACCTTGTTCTTATGAACCGCCATCTTTTAAATATTCAGGATGGAAGCAACCTGACGCTCACTGTATCCCTCTGCCAGTAAAGCCAGAATTGAACTCTTCTTTTCAAGGGTAATCACCTAATCAGTGCCTCATTAAGTAAAATCAGGTGTGCCTGTGTTGGAATTTAACAGTTACTGGAATGGAATGGCTGCCATACATGTAGAGAAGCTGATTTAAGAAAAATTAAGAGTGGTCTCTTAATTTTTTTCAGAGCTTTATGTACCATTTGTGAAGAAAACATGAGTGAGCACGCAAAACGCATGTCTTTTATTTCTTATAGGATTCACATTCAACTGTAGGTCATAACAGAATGGCACAATCCCAAAAAATAAAACATGGCAACAAAGAAAAACATTTACTGACCCTTGTTCAAAAGTCTGCACACCCTTAGTTCTTAATACTGTGTATTGCCCCATTTAGCATCAATGACAGCGTAGTCTTTTCTAATGGTTGTCTGAGGCCCTGAATTCTTGCAGGTGGTATAACTGCCCATTCATCTTGGCAAAATGCCTCCAGGTCATGCAAAGTCTTTGGTCGTCTTGCATGACGTGCATGTTTGAGATCTCCTCAGAGTGGCTTGATGATATTAAAGTCAGCAGACTGCGGTGGCCTCTCCAGAACCTTCACCTTTATCTCTGTAACCACTGGAGGGTCAACTTGGCCTTGTGCTTAGGATCATTGTCATGCTGGAAAGTCCAAGTGCGTCCCATGCGCAGCTTTTGTGCAGAAGAATGAAGATTGCTATTATTTTCTGATAACATGCTGCATTCATCTTGCCATACATTTTCACATGATTCCCTGTGCCTTTAGAACTCACACCGCACCAAAACATCAGTGAGCCACCACCATGCTTCTCAGGTCTTTTTACAGTTATTTTCTGCTCCCCATGGCTCAGTATCTAGCCTGCTCAGTGCATCCACGTGAGAGCTAAACTCTATTTATACACAGACACTAATTACAATTTAAAAAGACACAAGTGTGGGAAATTCACATTAAATTGCCATTTTCAACTGTATGTGTCACCTTGTGTGTCTGTATCAAAGCCAAACATTCAAGGGTATGTAAACTTTTGATCAGGGCCGTTTGGATGGTTTCCATTATCATTATGATTTAAAAGGGAGCCAAACAGCTATGTGATAATAAATGGCTTCTTATGATCACTATCCTTATATAAACAAAAAACATGACTGCATGATCAGACATAATTTCTAAATCAATGCCAAAATGTCACTATTTCTGCCATGCTATGCAAAATTATGAGCACAACTGTTTAGTGCTTAGATGATGTTTAGAGTGACTATAGTTTAAATGAATGAGAGAGGACTTAATATTTGCTCTGCCTCTTTAGCCTCAACACTTGGGCAAGGCTCTTATACAGTTCCTTCTTTGATGATTATTTATTTAACTACAGTGAAAAGAAGAAGGACACGACCAGTGCATGGAGATAGATTTTAAAGGACACCTCCTTTGTGTTTTGCAATGGGAACAAGAGAATGAGTGACGGAAAGATGGAATGGAGCGAGATCCTTTGCGACACCTAATGCAGTGAACAGGTACGGTTGGTTGCTCGTTTCTCTCTCTCACTGTCTTTCTCTATATCCTCTTCTCTCATGCTCTGCTGCTTTTAAATCTCCTGAATTACTGCATCAACAGCCATGCATGAGTCCTCTTAACACGGCCTGATGATAGGGAGGGGAGAGAGACAGAGACAGAGAGAAACAGGGAAACAGCGAGAGACAGACAGACTGAGAGACAGACAGAGCTATACCGTAGAGAAGCAGAGATGGAGCGAGGCAACGTGCATGCAATGTTAATGAAAGATGCGTGGTTTTTATGTTTTTCCTTGTCTATTGCAGACTATAAAACACAATACAAACCAGCTAATGTGAACCCATCATCTCACGGCTGGTGTACAGTGAATACATATCAAGAAATCACTGAAGGAAACACAGACAAAACAATGCCATAATATAGAATACCCAGTGACCAACAGCCTAGAGAAAAGCCTGAGGTTATTTATATATGCATAAAAATAAGTACATTTCTGCTCTATTGCAGGACTGCTGGCCTTATCAATGTTAAACTGTGGATGAGGAAAGAAGCGTGACAAAAATATAATGAGGAAGCAATTGTTGGACACAGGGTTCTCTGCAGTTTAGTCAGTGATGTAGAGATGTTGAGGATGGAAAGAGGTAGAGGTGAGAAGAAGATGAAATAACCGAGAGAGTGAGAGAGAGTGAGCGAGAGAGAAAGAGAGAGAGAGAGAGAGAGAGAGAGAGAGAGAGCTTTGCACCAGGATCCTCACGGTGCCGAGTGTTGACTGCGTGACTGGTCTGGGTGAGGGAGGAGGGGGAGGGGAGGAAAGCTCAGTGCAACGCAGCCGGACTGAATGAGTAGCAGCACCATCAGTAGCACTAGTAGCATCTCCTCTGAGGCTTCTGCGGGCTCAGTCACTGGAGCACTGCGCTCCCGCTCACACACACTCAGGCGCTCCCAGCGCCACCATCTCACACGCGCAGTGGCAGCCGTCGTCAGAGCCGGGGCTGGGGCAGGGACTGCTACCTTTACGATTGGAGGTGCGGATAAAGCAGCAGCGGCACCATGGCGCAAGCCGCCAAGCAGCTTCGCAAGAACAAGGACCTAGCGGAGCTCGCAGCCCAGGAGCAAAAGGAGAAGGAGGAGGAGAAGAACAAGAAGAGGAATCGATCTAGGGACCGCAGACGCAAGGTATTTTGTCTGAGGACGGAGACGATTTCTAATTTCTCACACTCTTTAAACGTGTCTTCCCCTCAGCCTGTCTCCCCCTCCATTGTGCAGGGTCCGGTCTCGCATGCCTGACACATGCAGTCACACGCACACAGTCTCTGTGTGTTAAACAGTGATGCACAGATGCTCGTGCATAGGTTGTGTTTGTTCAGTCGGACAATTAGCATAGGGTGGTATTGGCGCTGGTGTTGATGACTGCAAAGCGCTGGGGGCTCTGGTATGAAATGAGCCATTGACAAAGCTGCCCTGACTCCCGCTTCTCCCTAAAAAAGGTGTCTTGCGCTTTACTCTATTTTCTCCATTATGTCATTTCTCTTGCAGAGGGGAGTCACGCAGGGGCTGGGGCGGTGCGGGGAGGCATGCAGGGATCCTCTCCCTCTCCGTCTCCCTCAACCCCTCCCCTCTACTGTTCTTCAGGCTGTGTCGTTATGTGTCCGATGGCTGCTGGCAGGGTTTATATGTGTTGCCCTTTTAGGCTCCATTGTTTCCCCTGCTGTGGACCTGCTGTAGTACGTGCCACACATGATCTGATCAGGTTTTTACAGACACTGTCCTATTACTTTGATAGAGATGGTTCACCTGTCCTTGGATGAGAGAGATTGTCTGCAATAAGCTTAATATTTCTCCTATAGAGGACAGCCTGTTAATTCATTTCTCCTAGGTCTACCTGTGGGTTTTAAAAAGATGTTCTCCCATAGGGTGCGCTGCAGCTGCTGCTATTGCTTTAGTATTTTGCCCTCTACGGTAATATGTCCACCTGCTCTGTTGCTCATTTGCTCATTTCCCTTGGTAAAGACGGTGACACGACAACTCACTGTTGATGCCTTTAATGAGTATTGTCGCTAGAAGACAAAATGACGTTGCCGTGTACTGTGGTGGGATCTCTGTGAAGTCAGAGGACTGTGGGTGAAAGAAAGAGAGCGGATAAAGAATGAAGAGAGCGAGGAAGACGAGGGAGTGTAGGGTAGCCCCTGATGGTTGTTATCATGTTGACTGTTGGATACACAGTAACACACTTTCCCATCCCACATTCCATTGGACTGTGGCGGTCTCGGCAGACCTCGACGCCATTGTGCAAACCCTGCTATGGAGAGGGAGAGGGCCATAATGCTCCTTTAGACGTTCATGAGTTCCATTTGCTATAAATCACTGCTGCACGTGAAATAGTACTCACCTCTTGTCTTCTAACAAGCTATTTTCTGTCAATATTTGAACAAGCGGTACTCCTATAACACATGCCTACATATGTAGCAGTGATCTTTGATTTTACACGGTCGGAATACATGAATTTAACAACAACATGGAAAACTGATAATCAATGTTTTTCTAAAGGATTTTTATTCTCCTTTACTAAGGGTGCTATATAAATGCCTTCCCACAGCACGGCACGGGCCTGTACATTCTTATTTGGGCGTGGACTTAATACAATATCAGACTCAAGACCTGCTGAGGCATTGTGTGTCCGCGTGTCTGGATGTCGCTAGTGTACGTGTGTGTGTGAAATTAAATGGCTTCGGGGTATCTCATTCCACTTTTATGTAACCACATAGATGCAGACCTCAAAGGGCCATCACTATGTGAGTTCAATGGCTTCACAGAGGCTTCACAGAGGCTTCACATAAGCTTCACTCTCTAGCGTTGCTTCATTCTTGAGCAGAAGCTCTTCCTACCAAAGTGGAGATGACAAAAAAAAGTGTTCAGTGATCAGGCATGTTTCTTATACCTTTGATACATGGGATTTCATATATGAAGCATTTTCACAAACATTTTAAGAAACCTTGCTGAAATGGCTATGAACTGTTAGCATTTGACTGTGCTATATCTCTGTGTGCCAATTAGCCTTTGGGCTGCAGAGTGGAGCACTGATTAAAGAAGTGTATCACTCAATACAGAGCTGGTAGTTGTAATCCACAAGGCTCACTTACTAATAACCAGGCATTGGGGTATTTAACCTAGCTCCTTCTATATTGCACAGACTGTGGCTTTTATTGTGTGGAAAAATGCTGCCCTAGATTCAGTCTTTCTGCTGTGCTATGAAAGGTATGAAAATAATGACAATGTATATTCAAGAGCATGTTTCCGTGTGTGTGTGTGTGTGTGTGTGTGTGTGTGTTTGTGTTTGGAGGGTTACAAACAGAAGTGTCCCAGATTCTGAGAGACCTGTGCATTTGTTTGCTTGTTTGTGGTTGTGTGTGTGTGTGTGTGTGTGTATATGTATGAGGGCATGCCGTGCATGTGTTTGAGCACGCATCTCAGAGGACCAGGTCTGATGAGACAAGGTCGGGCTGATGTGTAAGCACCTCTCATCTTAGCCCCAGCTATACTCTAAGCTATGTGTTTCACTGCACCCAAGCTTAAAGCCCAAAGCCTAGAGATAATCTGGAGGAACATTCTGGAACAGAAACATACCCCCTGCTGTCTTTATGGCAGGTAACTGCTGTGTAAAGCAAATGCCACTAGTGGCAGTATTCTGGTAAATAGTTTGGCTGACATTAGTATTTTAAAGACTAAATGAAATACTTCAGTAAGAGGTCAAAGGTGGAGGTTATCCTTAGTGCAGGCTTCTGCCACGTCTCAGCAGGGCTCCTAACTAACAACAAGATGGCCATTCCTTCTGACATGCTTGCCTTTATTAGTCCCGAGTCACGTGAGCTTAATGGCTAGCATCGATTTGCTTGACGCACCGCTCATTTTTTGCAAGCCAAAGGAATCAGGGCTTTAACACAGTCTAACATTTCAGTGAACACAGACCATAGATCTCAATGTGGATTATGGACCTACAGTAGTCAATCTCATCCATCATATGTTTTACCTGCAACCCTCAAGATAGAAAGATTATGTTAACATGGATCTAGATCCAAATTCATGAATTGCATATGTGAAGAGTGACACTTAAGAAACTTAAAACATGGCACATTTAAACAAATAGGAAAGATTACACTAGTTTTTGTATAATGAAAATGAATAGTAAACAAAAAATAGACAATTAGGTCTGGAAATAATTTGACACTGACACAAGTTTAGTGTTTTTGGCTGTTCAACAAAATATATTCAAGTTACAGTTAAATAATGAATAAGGGCTTAACGTGCAGTCATTCATCTTTAATTTGGGGGTATTAACATCCAAATTGGAGGAAGGTTAAGGAATTACAGCTCTTTAATATTTAGCCAGCTCCTCTTCCAGGGACCTAAAGTAATTGGACAATGGTGAGCACTGTAACACAAAAAGGCCTGGACATCCACAGAAGACAACAGAGGTCGATGATCGTAGGATCTTTTCCATGGCAAAACAAAGAAACCTTCACGACATCCAGCCAAGTAAAGAACACTCTTCAGGGATATCATTATCCAAGACGAAGAAGACTTCAAGAGATCAAATACAGAGGGTTCACCACAAGGTACAATCCTGCCCAGTGGTGGAACAGCATTCTTTGGACAGATGAAATTAAGATCAAACTGTACCAGAATAATGGGAAGACAAAGGTATGGAGAAGATTTGGAATAGCTCATGATCTGAAGCGTACCACATCATCTGTAAAACATAGTGGAGGTAGTGTGATGGCATGGGCATGCATGGCTTCCAATGGTACTGGGTCCCTAGTGTTTATTAATGTTTTGACAGAAGACAGAAGCAGCCGGATTAATTCTGAAGTATATAGGGATATATTGTCTGCTCAGATTCAGTCAAACTCAGTGATATTCATTGGACAGCACTTCACTTTACAGATGGACAGAGACCCAAAACATGCTGCGAAAGCAGAAGTGTAATATTCTGCAATGGCCAAGTCAATCACTTGATCTCAACCCGATCGAGCATACAAACAACAACTGAAGTCAGCTGCAGTAAATGCCTGGCAAAGCATCACAAAGGAGGTAACCCAGCGTTTGGTGATGTCCATGTGTTACAGGAAAATGAATATTTTATTTATAATTGTGTTAATTTGTCCAGTTACATTTGAGCCCCTGAAACAAGGGGACTGTGTATGAAAATTCCTAAATGTTTCATACAGTATCTTTGTTCAACAATTAAAGCTGTAAGACTGCACTTCCATTGCATCTTGTCTCATATCAAATCCATCGCGGTGGCCAAAATAGTGTTTTCAAATATTTCTGGACCGAACTGTACATGTATACCTATCCAAAAAAAATCCATACAAACAAGGTATTTTTCGAAATGTTACAAAAATAAAGGTGCTTGAAAACGTTTTTCTTTTGACACATTGGCTATTATTATTCGTATAGTTCACTCCATTGTACTTCTCTTAACTATACTATTCATGCTGTTCTATGTGGTATTGTACTGTTCACTCCTTTACTGTTTACTAAAGGTCCCTAGACGAGGTGAATTCTGTCTCTATTTAAACATATCTCCAAAAAACTGCAATATCTCATAAAATTACAGAAGGCCAGTCATTTAAAATGATACATACATATTGTGTTATGTATACACATTAAATGTTATTTAAATGTTATTCCTCAGAACCCTAAACCTGTACCCTGACCTGCCTCTGACTGACATATTTTCCTGAATCACCTGTCCAGAAGGCAGAAAATATTCCAACGGAATATTTGTAAATGTAGAAGATGTAATTCATACGGCAGATTTTTTTTACTTCCCAGTTGATGACTATTGGTCAGTTCAGATATTGATATTGATATGATATCTTTTGCCAATCCTGCTGCAGAGGGTACCTAAAGGTGTATTTCCTTTTAGGCTCCACTACATCTGGCCCTTGTGGTTGCCTCTGGGCCATTTTCTGCTAAGGGAAACACGACACACATTAATTTTGCTCACAATGTCAGGTTGGATATATGCATGAATAGTATCTGTTGCCTGAATAGAACCACACAGGAAAAATTATAAATCAGCATTGCAAAACACAAGCCTTGATTGGCTACGCAGTGTAGGATGAAAGAGCACTGTGTAGGACACATGACAGGGTAAAGTACTAGTAGCAGGTGAGCACTGAACCACAGTCAAACAAACAATAACATGAGTTACTGGTTATGCATGCAAATGAGTCAACCAAAACTCCATATTCATGTTACTGATGCCAATTTCATTGACAAACATATATATTAATGGCCTAATTGCCTATGCATTGTGTATTCCATAATCAACTTCCCTCCATTATGAGAACGATTGGGTGAGTAGTAGCCTGGGAAGGATGTCAATAGCCTAGGTACAGATTTCATTAAATACACTTACTCTGTGAAACTGTAGATGGGTGAGTGGTGGAAATTATAGATATTTAATGAACTGCCTGGTAGCAAAACTGAAGGGAGGGATTTCAAAATGAGGAACGTGGATCAACACATGTCCCATCATTAAAATCAGTAACAGTAGGATATGTTAGTAGCTTACTGCAGAGGCAATCATAGAATAGAACAGGCATATCTCATCTAAGCCAGAAAGTATCATGGCATGCTGAATCTCACACAGTGTTAAACCAAATAATGTATATCCGCACATGCCTGTCTCTAATAGCAACAAAGGATGATCTTAATTTGTTGGCTATTACTACTGTAGCTATATAATATAGAGACACATACAATATATTTGATTACTGTCGATAACTATAATTACTGAGAAGGTAGAGAATTAATTTAAGCAAAATTTCATCGTCACTAGCTTGGTTAACTTCATACAGCAAATAGCTCTAAGTTACAGGGGTCCTATAACCTCGGGGCGAAAATCTGATATCAAATTTTTCTGTAATCGAGGGGAAGATTACTGAAAATGTGCTCAAGAGCACTTGTATTTGGTACACTGCTGATTTTGCAGGTTTTCCTACTTACAAAGCATGTAGAGGTCTGTAATCTTTACCATAGGTACAATTCAACTGTGAGACGGAATCTAAAACAAATATCCAGAAAATCACAATTTATGATTTTTAAATAATTAATTAGCATTTTATTGCATGACGTAAGTATTTGATAACCTAAAAACCAGTTAGAATTCTGGCTCGCACAGACTTGTTAGTTTTTTTTAAGAAGCCCTCCTGTTCTCCACTCATTACCTGTATTAACTGCAACTGTTTGAACTCGTTACCTGTATAAAAGACACCTGTCCACACACTCAATCAAACAGACTCCAACCTCTCTACAATGGCCAAAACCAGAGAGCTGTGTAAGGACATCAGGGATAAAATTGTAGACCTGTACAAGCCTGGGATGGGCTACAGGACAACAGACAAGCAGCTTGGTAAGAAGGCAGCAACTGTTGGCGCAATTATTAGAAAATGGAAGAAGTTCCAGATGACGGTCAAACTCCCTAGATCTGGCACTCCATGCAAGATCTCACCTCGTGGGGCTTCAATGATCATGAGGAAGGTGAGAGATCAGCCCAGAACTACACGGCAGGACCTGGTCAATGACCTGAAGAGAGCTGGGACCACAGTCTCAAAGAAAACAATTAGTAACACACTACGCCATCATGGATTAAAATCCTGCAGCGCACGCAAGGTCCCTCTGCTCAAGCCAGGCCCATCTGAAGTTTGCCAATGACCATCTGGATGATCCATAGGAGGAATGGAAGAAGGTTGCGTGGTCTAATGAGACAAAAATAAACTCCACTCGCCGTGTTTAGAGGAAGAAGAAGGATGAGTACAACCCCAAGAACACCATCCCAACTGTGAAGCACGGAGGTGGAAACATCATTCTTTGGGGATGATTTTCTTCAAAGGGGACAGGATGACTGCACCATATTGAGGGGAGGATGGATGGGGCCATGAATCACGAAATCTTGGCCAACAACCTCCTTCCCTCAGTAAGAGGATTGAAGATGGGTTGTGGCTGGGTCTTCCAGCATGACAACGACCCGAAACACACAGCCAGGGCAACTAAGGAGTGGCTCCGTAAGAAGCATCTCAATGTTCTGGAGTTGCCTAGCCAGTCTCCAGACCTGAACCCAATATAAAATCTTTGGAGGCAGCTGAAAGTCTATATTGCCCAGCGACAGCCCCGAAACCAGAAGGATCTGCAGAAGGTCTGTATGGAGGAGTGGGCCAAAATCCCTGCCGCAGTGTTTGGAAACCTGGTCAAGAACTACAGGAAAACCTGCAAAATCAGCAGGGTATCAAATACTTGTTTGCCCCACTGTAGGTGTTTACCTGAACCAAATCAAATGATAAAAAAAACACTTCTGTGGTCATCACTATCCTCTTGCAGTAGGACCAGCTGGATGGCAAAAACAGTGCAAATAGTACCTCAAAGGTCATTTGAACAAAAAAATTACCTATTCAGTATGACAAGAGTGAGGAAAAGAAGGGTTCAATTCTGGCTTTACCTGCAGAGGGATACAGTGAGCGTCAGGTTCCTTCCATCCTGAAAATTTGAAAGACGGTAATTCTTAAGAACAAGGTCAAGGAACAGACATTGGGGACAACAAAGCTACAGACTGGCAGAGGGCGAAAACAACTGTCCACTGACCGAAATGACCGTCGACTAATTTGAATGTCACTCAACAACCTAGGATGACATCAAGTGACCTACAAAAAGAATGTCAAACAGCAGCTGTGGTGAAGTGGACAGTGAGGGCAGTTTGGAACTAGTTCCTAGGGGCAGGGCTGAAGTTGTACAATGCTAGAAAACCTATGAGAAAACCTATGAGAAGCAGCGAAGAGCCAGGCTGAAGTTTGCAAAAGACCATGAGGATTGGACATTAGTGGAATGGAGTAAGGTCATATTTTCTGACATTTTCAGCTTTGCCCAACACCTGTTCTTCTTATGGTTAAGTGGAGACGTGCAGAGGCCTACAAGCCACAGTGTCTCACACCCACTGTGAAATTTGGTTTTGGATTGGTGATGATCTGGGGATGCTTTAGCAAGGCTGAAATCAGGCAGATTTGTCTTTGTGAAGGACGCATGAATCAAGCCAAGTACAAGGTTAGCCTGGAAGCGCACCTGCTTCCTTCTGCTCTGACAATGTTCCCAAACACTGAGAATAGTTTTTTTCCAGCAAAACAATGCTCCATGACACACAGCCAGGTCAATCAAGGTGTGGATGGATGACGACCAAATCAAGACACTGTCATGGCCAGCCCAATCTCTAGACCTGAATCCCATTCAAAACCTCTGGAAGAGGAAGATAGATGGTCACAAGCTATCAAAAAAGCTGAGCTACTTGAATGTTTATGCCTGGAGTGGCATAACATCACCCAACAGCAATGTGACAGACTGGTGGAGATCATGCCAAGACACATTATAGAAATCTGGGTAATTCCACCAAAATTGATTTCTGAACTCTTCCTAAGTGAAAACAAGTATTTTGATGTTAACAATTTTCTTTTTTTTTCTTTGCAAGTTTTGAGGTCTGAAAACAATGCATATTTTTGGGTTATTTTTACCCAATAAATAATCTGAAGGACAACATTTGTATTTCGAATTTGGGATTAATGCTGTCAGTTTTTCATAGAATAAAACATAATGTTCATTTTACTCAAATGCGTGGCTGTCATAACTTTGATCAAATGGGCTGAAGGGCATGACCTTGCAAAGGCTGCATTTTCATTCACTGTCAAAATGCTACATTTACAAAAACATTTTCTAAATGCCAGATCAATATTGTAAGATGTGTCATTTTTGTTGGAATTATGTTAAATCTGACATGTTGTGTATGCTTATGGAAGTCTGTGTTCTCCATGATGGACAACCAAAGAAGATAGGCCCATTCGCTTCACTAGTGTCATGTTTAACTGGACTACTTATTAAGATGTGCCTTCTGTTAATTAAATCGGGTGTTCAATTACTTAAAGGGAGACCTATACCTGACTCAGGTAGGTTGTGTTGACTTTGCCAATTATTTGCAATAACTGTGCTATTACTGAGCTGTAATGTCTTCTCTAAAGGGGTACTCATCATACTGTATGTGGAGTAGTGGAACAGTGTGCAGAGTCTATAAAATGTGTGACAAATGGATATCAGACCTAGAAACCTTTTCCACATGTTTTAATCTACAGCTGAATAGCTGTCACAACTCCTGTGATCTCAAAGTATATTATGTAATATACATTACTGTATAAAATGTTGAGGTCACCTAGAAATGTCCTTGCTATTGAAAGATAAGAAAAAATGTGTCCTTGCAAATACAGTGTGGAGATTGTTAATGTTGTAAATTACTTTTGTAGCTGGAAAAAGCACATTTTCAGTGCAATATCTACAAAGGTGTACAGAGGCCTATTATCAGCAACCATCACTCCTGTGTTCCAATGGCATGTTGAGTTAATCATTTTTTAAGCTTAATTGATCATTAGAAAACTTTTTTGCAATTATGTTAGCCCCACTGAAAATTGTTATACTGATTAAGGATGCAATATAACCGTCCTTCTTTTGTATAGTTCTGTATCAGTATCAATTACAGGCTCAGAATGGCCAGAAACAACAAACTTTTTTCTGAAACTCATTATTCTATTCTTGTTCTGAGAAATGAAGGCTATTCCATGCAAGAAATGGCCTAGAAACTGAAGCTCTTGTACTACGCTGTGTACCACTCCCTTCACAGAAAAGCACAAATTGTCTCCAACCTGAATATAAAGAGAGGTGGGAGGCCCCGGTGCACAACTGAATAAGAAGACAAATACGTTAGAGTGTCTAGTTTGAGAACCAGATGGCTCACAGCCTCATTAGTACCTGCAAACACCAGTCTCATTGGCAACAGTGAAGAGACTCACTTTGGGATGCTGGCCTTCTAGGCAGAGTAGACAAAGAAAAAGCAATACCTCGGACCGGCCAATACTAAGAAAAGATTAAGATGAGCAAAAGAACACAGACACTGGTCAGAGGTAGAACTGGACATAGGAAGACCAGCATCCCGGCGTCGCCTCTTGCACTGTTCACGTGAAGACTGGTGTTTTTACAAGGAAGACTGGTGTTTCTACAAGGAATAGTGGGAGAACCTGCTCAAATCCAGGTGTGCATAGATGGTAGAGGCTTACTAGGGCCTTATATCTCCTGCATTGCAGAGATTGCGAACTAAGTCAAGGTTTTTCATATTTTTATATAATATTATTATAGTTCAAAAATATTTACAGTAGTTATCAAAGAGGCTTCAGGTTCATCGCGTTGTACATGTTACAGAATTCACCGTCACGCCCATCCCATCTTCAGTCAGCTGTTGGTTTTACGAACATTGTAAATAGAGAATATATAGAAAAACATCAGTGGTTAATCAATAATGACTTTGTTTCATGCAGGTCTTTATCCATCCATTCAACTGCTAGTTACACATTACATGTATAACAGTATATGTTGTGCCTCCCCAGAACACCTACTGTACATGATGTGTCTCGGCTGATGACATGATGTTGGGTTCTGCCTGTCTAGTCTGGAATGATTCCATGTATGCCTTGAAGCATTACTGCTTTGGATAGATGTCTTTAACTAGTCTCCGTGCTGGGTAATTATGATGAAGTGAAGTAATAAAAAGGAGATCCACCGACAAGCTCCTTAATAAAGAAAAGAAACACGCTTAGAATAGGCTTACTTATAAAAAAGTTACTGTCGAACTACTGGAACTTTGTCTCAGGTTGTTTTATGTCAGCCTAAGCTCTGACACAACGCCCACAGACAACCTGCTAACCTGATGCATAGAATTACTGGGTTGAGGAAGTCAGTCTGCCAATGCTGTTAAGATAGAGATGTTTCTGTCTGAACCCACCAACCAAACACCTCATCTATCAGCCTCATCTATCATTGGCTTGCTCATGGAGCAACCAGAGCCATTTTTGCACAGTGAAGATAATCATATTTACAACGTTTATTTGGACTTTATTTGGTCAAGAGGCGTGCATCAGAAGTGATTGCAGTGAGAAAAAGCATTTTGTGCTCTCAGCCCTTAATGTTTTTCAAGGAGCGTGAAGTCACCTGATAACAAGACATGTAACAGGCAGAAAAATCAGATCCTCCCAGTTCCGTTTTTCATCTGTTGTATCAGTGATCATTCTCCCAGTTTGGTGCAGGAACTGGCAATTCAACAGTCAGCCAGAGTTATGGAATGGAAGCAGAGATGCTCAAGATCTGTGTGGATTATCTTGCCCCATGTCTTGCACAGTCCTTGGGAACCAACTGCCCCAATCAGTGATACTGCATGTTCTACTCACACAGGCTACTGCGGTTGAGGGCAAGTAGAGGCCTAGAGCACACTACAAAATTTGGGACAACTGCACTTTGAAGGAAATGTAATTCAGTTGCAGTATGTAGAAATGGCAGATAACTTGAGGCACATAGTCGAAAGGAGGTTGTTGCTCTAAAAAATGCAGATAAAATATTGTTGAGCGCCAAGAAAAGTGAAATGGGAAGTTGTGTGTTGTTGTAATAGTTAAGATAGTAATTGAGGGATAGTTGCCAGGCGCTGAGAATGTTGGGAATCACCTTAAAAACGTATTGCTTCCAGAATGCATGGGCACTCTGAACATAGACTAGGGGTGGGTTTAAAAGCAGTAGTCCTTACTGGATTTGCATTGTAGTTTAACAACTGTTATTGTGAATGTGGAACAATATCTCAGTGCCACTTGCTAGCTTAAAATAGACAACGTCGCTAGCAGTTGCAGTTAGAACTCAACCTTACATTTAAAAACCAATAAGCAATTGAACAAAACAAGCCAAATAGAAAGAAACATGAAGACTAAGTCTTAAGCAGGTACAAATTATCTTTCATATTCTAAAATCTACGTTGGTAAAATTTCAACATGGCCTATATTACATAGTCAATGGCTGCCATCTTTGTGCATTGTAGCATACAATGAAGGGATTAGTCTAGGTCCAGGTACAAGTACACAAACAAATTATTTACACAACCACTAAAACAGTCTTTTTGTTGGCTTTGGTTATTGGATAACAATCAATATCATTATCAAATGAGTGAGCAGAGGAACGGCTGGAGAGAGGAATCATACTTACTGCCTGGGTGTGGTGCCTTTAGCTTATATGATAGCTATCCTATTACTGTGTTGTTTGTTTGCCCCACCAAGCTCTCTTAAGAATAATGCACTAGCTGTTTGTCACTCTGCATAAGAGCATCTGCTAAATGATTTTTTCTGAATGTATTATACATTCCAATAGCTGTACTCCATGTCATGTACCAAGACCATGGGAGGAAAGGATTGGAGCGTTTGCTAAAGATACTTATGCTCAGATAATCGTGTTCGGCCCGTCCTACGAAAAAGCATTAACTTGCCAATTACTAAGGCAGAATGTCCACATCACAGAAGGAATTAACATTTGTGCATTGCTGGCCCACATCTTAACCAGACAATAACAACATGTTAGTATATCCTCAATTACGCAACCTCCTGGCATTTCTTATCAATGTCCGTGGTGTGCCTTGCATTGGGAATCATTGAGAAATATTTGTTTAATACCACACACATTGGGGAATGCTAGGGGATTCACAACTTGATTAACATATTGTTTAAACCAAGTGTGGCAGTTATTCTATTATCATCATCACTTCCATTGGGCTGGCACGAGAGAGCACGCATCATTCACCACAGGTACCTGAACTGGGTGTAAAACAGAATAGGTAGGAAGACACAGACTTTACATATCAGCATGTCCATAGACTCACACATTTCTCATCCCTTCCCCTATTTCTTTCTCTCATTCTCTTTCTCTGTGCATGTGTCTGCAGTCTGCAAGTGCTTGTGAGTGTGTTATTGCGCCTGTAGCATATAAACTGAGAAGAACAGAGAGCAACCGACTGTGCTACATTCCAGTTATAATAGCATGTCACTCTGACACCCCTCCTTTTTCTCATTCAGCTGTATAGAAGCAGTGGACTAGAAAATGCACACTGTACTCATATAAATACTTAATCGCTAATTCAATTTTAAACTGTGTAAGGTAAGGAAAAGTCTGACGGGCTCTGTTCATCACCATCCTTTCATCCCTTTCTCCATATCTACTGTTATCTCTCTCTGTTTGATAGGTTAGCTTGACTATTCTTCACAAAAATACATAATTTAATAAAGAAATATTAATAATAAACAAATGGCTTCTTGATTATGGCATTCATGAATGTAAAACAATATTGTTATGTTAATAGCTGTGTAATTGCAAGCATAGGTTTTGTGTATTTGGATAATTGCGAGGTGGCAGAACAAAATTGACCAAACAAAAATAGCGTATTCCCAAATAGTGTATAAAAATATAATATTATTATATACATTTTCTATTGACTTTATTGCTAGGATAGCGTTCTTGATATGTAGCATCTTATTTTCGATGGGATCCTATAAACATAGATGCAAAATAAACACATACAGACAAAATCTGTATCATTACATAACAAACAACAAACACAATCACTATTGGACATCAAAACTGCACTGGAATCATCTTTTTCATCCAGAACATCAAGTTTGGCGAACAACTCAACATTTTTATCGATAGGCTTGAATTGTTTACATTTGGAGGCTTCCTTTATTATTGCTGGCGATTTAAACATCACCAACTGAAGAAAGTCCTAACAAAGTTTAAAAAACACATCAACTTCCTGAAACACGGGAAAACACTCTTGATAATGTCTTCTCTCCATTTCATCATGGATCTAAGGTCCTTCCCCGTCCTGCTTTTGGCAAATCAGACCATGCGTCGATACTGTTGCTCCCTGCTAACAGGCAGAGGCTAAAACAAGAGAAGCCAGTGACGAGGTCTATTCAATGATGAATCGGACGCCAATTTACGTGACTGTTTTCTCACCACAGACTGGGAAAGATCCGGAAGGCAATATCAATTAATGTACAGTCTGTGACCGGTTTTATTAGCAAATGTATCGACGATGATGTACCACGTACAGCTACGAAATCATTTGCTATTCAAATACCACTAGGTCAACAGTGGTATTCGTGCCATTTTTAGGGCATGGACTGCAGCATTCAACTTCGGCAGCAAGGACAATTATAAGACATCCTGGTATGATCTCAGTAAGGCAATAAATACTGCAAACAGCCAAAACAGAGTCAATGTAGAATCTCTCTTCCAGGGCTCCAATACCTGGGAACATGTGGAGTGTTCTGAGAACCGTCATTAACTATAAAGGCTATAAAGGCTATTCAGCCAGGGTGGGGTAAGTGCTGGCTTCTCTCCCAGATGAACTGAACTCTTTCTATGCTCCCTTTGAGAACATCATCCCTTTCATGGACACTCAACTGGACCAGGATGGCTTCCCTATCCAAATAACCTGGTCAGATGTCAGTAAAGCCCTAAAAAGGATTAACACCTGCAAGGTTCCTGGATCAGACAACATCTCAGGCCGTGTTCTCAAGGTCTGTGCTGACCAACTGATGTCTTTCCTGATATCTTCAACCTTTCGCTATGTCAGTCAGTGGTCCCACCTGCTTCAAAAAGTCCACAATTGTTCCTGTGCCAATAACAAAAAGTATTCTGCATGAATGACTACCGCCCTTGTAGCACTCACACCAATCATCATGAATTGCTTTGAGCGGCTAATTAAAACTCACATCACAGACTCCATGCCTGTAACACTTGACCCACTGCAGTTTGCCTACTGACAAAACAGATCCACAGAGGATGCCACCGCTCTGACCCTCCACTGCACACTCTCTCATCTGGACAAGAGAAACACATATGTGAGAATGCTGTTCATTGACTACAGTTCAGCCTTCAACACCACTGTTCCCCACAAGCTGGCGGTGAAGCTCAGGGATCTGGGTCTCAACCCCACTATGTGCAGATGGATCCTGAATTTCCTGTCGGGCAGACCCCAGGTGGTGGGGATGGGCAACACCACCTCCTCCTCACTGACTCTCAGTTCTGGATCCCCCCAGGGCTGTGTGCTGAGCCCACTCCTTTACTCTCTCTTCACCCACGACTGCCTGGCAACTCAAGTCCCCAACACCATTGTTAAGTTTGCTGACAACACCACCTTCATAGGCCTGTTCTCTGACAATAACGAGTCAGCCTTTAGAGACAAGGTAAGGCCACTGACTTTGTGGTGTTCCTGGGTTGCAGTGGTCAGTACCTATCAAATGTGGTCAAAGGAAGAAAAATCTGTGAACCGGGACAGGATCATGGGCAACCAAGGCTCATTGATGCACGTGTTGAGCGAACGTTGTTCCATGTAGTCCGATCTAACAGATGAGCTACTGTAGCTCAAACTGCTGAAATAGTTAATGCTGGTACTTATGGGAAGGTGTCAGAACACAGAGTCCATCGCAGTTTGTTGCGTATGGTGCTGCATAGCCACAGACGAGTCAGGGTGCCCATGCTGACCCTTGTCCAAAGCCGAAAGTGCCTACACGTGAGCATCAGAACGGGACCATGGAGCAATGGAAGAGGCCTGGTCTGATGAATCATGTTTCCTTAAACATCACGTGGATGGCCGGATGCATGCATGTTGCATACCTGGAGGACACATGGCACCAGGAGGCACTATGGGAAGGAAGGTGTTCTGCTGGAAAACCATCTACCTGAGCATTGTGCAGATGATGTGCACCCTTTCATGGCAATGGTATAACCCTGATGGCATTGGCCTAGTCATGGTATGGATTTGACCTTAGCATGGATTATGGCATAGATGTAAAGCGCTATATTGTTGCAAAAATGTTGGCAGATAATTGGAAAGAGATTATGTTGGTCAGGGAAAAGCCAATAATAGGCTAATGAAAAGCCATAACATGCTTATGAACTCTCACAGTATTTCCTTTTCTTGTTCGACAAACAAATGCATCTCATTCATAACTGCCTCCTGGTTCACCAACTACATAATGAATAATTTGTTTGAAAGATGGCTTCTTCCCTTTTTGGGACATGAAAACGTCAGACCATGTGAAAAAATACAATTATCCTCAAAGTACATTATGGCCAAAGGTATATGGACACCCCTATTAATTAGTGAGTTCAGCAAAACCCTTTTCTCACAGTGCATAAAATTCAGCACATAGCCATGAAGTCTCCATAAACAAACATTGGCATTACAGTGGGTCATACTGAAGAGCTCAGTGATTTTAAACGTGGCACTCTTATTGGAAGCCACCTTTGCCACAAGTCAGTTCTTGAAATTTCTGCACAACTAGAGCTGCCTTGGTCAACTGTAAGTGCTATCATTGTCAAATGGAAGGTTTTAGGAGCAACCAAGCAGTAGACTACGCAAACACACAGAGCAGGGCAGGTGAATACTGGAGCACATTTCACTTAAACATTGTCTATCATCTGTTGGATCACACACCGCAGAGTTCCAAATGGCCTCTGGAAGCATTAGCAACACAAGAACTGTGCGGTAGGAGCTTCACAAAATGGGTTTCCGCGGTCAAGCTGCTGTACGCAAGCCTCACATCGACATGTGCAGTGCCAAACGTCGGCTGATGTGTAAAATACATCACCACTGGACCACCACTGGACACCACTGGAGTGATGAATCCCGCTTCACTATCTGGCAACCTGATGGACAAGTCTGGGTGGGGTGGAAGCCTTGAGAACACTACCTACCAGAATGCATAGTGCCTACGCTTTAAGTTTAATGGCCTGTGTTTCAGGGTTTGGTTTAGCCCCTTGTGTTTGTATTCAAAGATGTCACCCCAAGTATACCTCATTTTTATATTTGTATGTTCATTGCATCAGGGCAGCATAAACAGCTTTTGCTGTGCTATTGCAGCTAATCTGCCTTTTCTGTGTCTTGGGCAGTGACCACCAGCATAACTATTTTAGACAGTACAGGGGGTGGACACAATAACACACACTCCAAGAAGAAGCGCTGTTACTTTGATGGAACTAAATCAAAATTACAAAAACAGCTGCAAAGGTCACATTAAGCTGACTGTCAATTAGCAGTCTGCATGTGTCGGTGAAAAAATTGCACTCTGACAATTTGCACGTTGATGTTTGAGTTTCTAAACAACATGAGGCTAACTGACAAAGTTCCAAAGAGGCCAAATGGTCTGTGCCCAATTTGCAGGTGCATTGGTCTTAAAAACTGTAAAATTGTTCGTTATGTCAAGGGCATTTACTGAACAAGCTAAAGGGTATTTAGTTAGCCGGCTAGTGGCTGAGACATAAGGACTGTGCAGTGTGTAGTTTTGTGGTGATATATATTTTTTGGCATTATTTATTTTCATAATCATAATCATTATTTATTATGCTCCCAAAATTCAACTCAAGTTGCAGAGCAAATATATTTGGTTGCATATACCAAACTGGAACCACTTCAGAGCCATGGAATAGTATTCAGGGAGTGTGAGCCTGCCGTTCTGTCTCAGCACTACAGTAGCAGCCCTAATGGAGGGGGAAGTAAGTTGAGATACTAACATACCGCACCACACATTGTCCTAGAGCCCAACGACTACCAGTGTGTGACTGGGAGAGAACTGACTGACACCATTTCTAAACTTTTGGTAGCTTTTCCAAATCACAATCAATTGGATTATTGGTTAATGTGGATGTGTGACATGTATTATGGTGGACTGAAATGTGTATCCAGTTCATCACTCTGTGTGTCATTGAGGTCTCAGCATGGCATCATAAGTTATATGTCAACATACTATTGTCACACCACTGCTCTTTTGTTAAATGGGTTGTATGATTTTGTCTTGGCTGTCACGCTGTACTAGCTGTGCTGAGAAAGAGACAAGAGAGTTGGATTGCCATCATTTTCGCTGGATTATAGTAATCTCACAGTGTTTCTGTCGGTGTCACTGGGATTGTTTCAGTAGCTAGTTAGGTCTGGTGGTGTTAGGCCTGTTTAATGAGATTAAATCAGATTTGTTTAATATTTTACTCTTTCTCTCACTGCTTAATGATCACACTTACGGAAAACAAGCCTATCCCCAAGGAAAGGCCATTGCTGATGTCTTGTAGCAGCTTAAACAATAACAAAAAATGTATTAACCCCATGAACCATAGGACTTATGGTTGACCCTGGCTTCAGCAATATATCAGATGAATGGGATCCTTACCCCACCTTCCAGACCTGAGGATAATGCTGATTCAGAGTGACTGTTGACCAGCCTCAGGGATTGGTCGTAAACATATTAAACGTCTCCTGAGAACAGAGGTATGTAGTTATAACATATAACCCTGTGAGTGAAGTGACATGGTTTTATGTGCTCATTTGTATGCTGTTATGGTTGTGTTTGGGAGGCGGCTGCAGACTGTCCACAAGGGGGAGGTATACATACTCGTGTTGAATTGATCTTGTCCTCTACCCCCCTTGTGGTCCTTGCCCCACCTTCCCCTCCTCTCTCTCAGCATGGTGCTGAGCCGTAAGACAACACCCACTGAGTGATTAGTGATGACCTGCTGTCACAAACACAGAGAGGCACAGTTGCTTCGAATACATGCACACACACACACACACACACACACACTCACACACAAAAACGCACAAAGATACACTCCAACCTCAAGCCTATTCCCAGGAGTGCTCCTGTCTCTTGATGTCATTTCTGATCAAAGGTTCCAGAACCTTGGTCTCAGTGAGTGAGGCTTGGCTTCGTACTCATTACACATTTCTGTCAGTCCCTATCTCCTTTCTTCTCATTCCACCTCTGTTTTTTTGTCCTCTCTGCAATATACCACACCGTGTTTCTCTCTGTACCAGGCAGGTTGGCCAACTCGTTTCACTTTTTTTCCTGTCCTCTGAGCTTTTGACTAGCTGGCTCCTCACTCCTTGCCCGTAAGGTCCATCGATTCTTCCTACCTGCAGTCCTGTCTTCCTTGTTGTTGTGAAGGTGCTAACAAGGCAATTGCTCATCGGAAGCCTGTGGCCCTGCTCATCAGAGGGAGCAGCCTGAGTGTGTGTGTGTTTGTGTGTGCATGTCGGAAGGATGGCTATAGTGTACTATGTGTACAGTTTCGGCCCATGTTTTGTGAGTGTTAGGTGGCTGTTGTATTTGGTGTGTGTTGTTTGTTCTCCTATGTGTAGTGTGGATGGATGGATGACTGCACGTGTGACTTCAAATCTTAATTTCCTGCAGTGAAGAACATATGTGATGTCCTGGGAGTGGCTGTTGGCAGAATGGCTAGGATGATGTAGGGTAGTGTGTGTGTATGTGTGTGTGTGTGTATGTGTTTGTGTGTGCTGACTGTAATATGTGGCCAGGCTTGCCAACATACTGTAGAAGTTGTGCGTGTGTGTGTGTGTGTGTGTGTGTGTGTGTGGGTGTGTGTGTGTGGGTGGGTGGGGGGGGTGGTTGAGTGTGTACGTGCATGCGTGTTTGGACTCTGTTGTGTGTGTTTTTTGTGGATGTGTGTCTTTGTCAGCTTTGGAGCTCTCTGCGCTTGTGATTTGTGACAGGGATGATTTGGCAGTCAGTCAGTCAGCATCAAGACAAGGCAGGACAGGAGCGTGTGCACCACAGTGCCCTTACTTAACACACTGATTCAGTACTGGGGCTTTTTGCTACCAAGTTTTCATTATAGAGGACCAGAATTTCTTACCGCGGTCTTACATCTGACCTTGCCCGGGTACAGGCAGATGTACAGTTGCAGGAATTTGCTATGCTTTGTTCTGTGGGTTAGCTCTAACAGCACGCCAGGCTGTGACTGGTCTTCAAGAGAATGGTCTGGGTGACAGCATGCGCTACATCATAAAATTAACGTTTACGCAGTTTGGCACCATGACTACCATTTCCCATCCTCTGGCAATCACTGGTAAAACTAAGGTACAAATGCTAAATTACCACAGCAGGCCTTTTGAATACCGTGCTACAATTATTGGCATCTGTGCATTTATTTCGTTGTGCACTCTTTTGTCCTGTAATGTTTGATGAAGTGGAAGAACAATTAGGAGAGGATTTTAGATCATTCCTCCCTACAGAAACTCCCCAAATCCTTCTGAGTTCTTGGTCCTTGCTATTAGCCTAAAATATCCCCATCGTTTATGGAGTCACTATCGCCAAATCCTAAACTTGGGCCTTTGGAAGTGACTCAGTCCCACAATAACACAGATTGCCTTAAAGCTACATTTTAGTCTGATTAGACCATAGAACCAGCTTCAGTTCAAAGTTTCAATCCAACTCCAGGCGTTTAACCTCCTTATTTTTGTGGTTTGGTGACAGCAGAGTCTTTCTTCTGTTAACCCCTCTATATAACTTGCTGGCATGGAGGTCTCACCTTTCTAGTTGAACCAAGCTTCTGATTGTGGGGGCAAAATATAAGTGTGTATTATAATTTTTGCTATATGCAATCTAGCAACATTTGTGTTTCTGGTTAAAGTGGTCTAATCACTAGGCTACCCAGCTGCCCCATGTGTATGTTCCAGCATTGTTTGTCTTTTGTGTTTTTTGTGGTTTTATACATCTTGTGCATGTTCTCTCTGGGGCAAATGAAGACAAAACTTAATTAAAAGTAGAAAATGAACATGAATGTAATCATAGAACTGTGATATTTAGTGGAGTTATGTATTTTGACATCCTCTTCCTTTATACCTGATGGCAATTGTGTGTCTCAGTCCAGGTCAGTGTATCCAACTCTCCAGACACCGTCGGAGTCGAGCGCTGAATATATTAATACAAAAACGAAACCAGAGGGCAGGCAGAAAGGTCAAAAACACAGGAGATCCACAAAACATGGCTGCAGTACCAAATATTAAGCAAAGAGAATAAACATGGTCACAAGACTAGATTCAAGAATAACTAGGCAAAAGCGTATAC
Organism: Esox niger; assembly: GCA_016801105.1. Taxonomy (NCBI): domain Eukaryota; kingdom Metazoa; phylum Chordata; class Actinopteri; order Esociformes; family Esocidae; genus Esox; species Esox niger. The sequence goes on from JACXGJ010001993.1 coordinate 43,249, forward strand.
TGACTAAACGCTAAGCAAGTTTTTTAAACCAACAATACTTCACAACTACCAAGCCCCACTCCTGGAAGTATATACTAACCCCAATCACCCACAACAGAACACAGGTGCGCATCAATACTCTTGAGAAGGGGGGGCTTGGTCGATTTGTTTGAGAAGCAAGAAATGAGGATCGGACACAGTTAAATAATTCTATAAAATGCCTATGATCAGGCTGAGAGGGGAGCTGGCCTTTGCCTGTCCGGAGTTCAACAGTACATTAATAGATAATGACTTTACACTAATAGTGAAAGATCATGTGGGGATGATGACCACACACTGCTCTAAAGAGCAGAGTTTGAGAGATTTGGTTGTGTGGGGAGTTTGGTGCTGAACTACAGAGCCCTGGAGGTGACATTGAATGATTTATTTTTCTAAAACATGCTATTGTTTTTTGAAGTGCGCTCTCGTTTTATAAAACATGCTGGATCGGTTAAGTTTGGGTATTTGCGTGTGACAGTTAACATGGAAATTAACTTGTAGTTAAAATAACGCTGTTCGACATATAAAGTTTGACAAAGGGCCGCTGAATCTGCAATACAGTGGCATGTGCAGGGGACACAACTCTATCACACCATCGCATCCGTAGCCAAACAGGGAATCACTGTGTCATGAATTAACAATGGTAATGCATGGGTGTTATGTAATAGTGTAACCACTACTAACAACAATGTACTATTACATTATGTGACTCGCAGTGACGTACCAACAATTCCCATATATTGTCCCTTTGCCTCAGTTCTTACTATTGTGACACATCTTCTCCTCCTCTCCCTATCACACATATGTTTTTTTTGTCTATGGGAGCTGATGACTCCTTGGTCTTTTGGTGATGAGTGGTGTGTGTAGGACCTGTTACCATGTCACTCTCAGACATACAGACTCCATTAGTTCTCCTCTGCTGCTGGCACCTGCTCCAGACGGGCTTATCCAGCTTCACTAGAGATGACACAAAGTACATGACATATAGCAGATTTTTTTATTCCAGTGCTCCAGTTTCCACTGTGGCTGTGCAGAACACATCAAAATAGCTAGTTGTCTTTTTTTAATTGCTTTAACTTAGAGATGGCTTTCAATATATTATTTTGATTGACATTTGGTGACAATAAAGCAGATAATCTGCCAGTGATGAATAACTATGTAGTGAAACGCTGGATCATGCCATGCACTAATCTCCAGAGAGGTGAGGGAGCCTAGTGTTGGCATAGAGAGATGATGTCATAAAGAGACTCAGAGGAGCTCTACCCAGCATGCTTAGCAACTGGAGCTTCTGCAGTACTCATGAATATTGAAAACAAATGGAGAGATAGGGAAAGGGGAGCGAGTCGAAGAGAATGATGGAGCGGTGGGGGGCAGGGAGATGAATATGTAAGAGATGGAGTTGTGGGAAGAGAGAAAGCATGAAGATATGGGAAAAGAGGAAGAGATCGTAAAGGGGGGTGACAGACAGGGAGATGTTGGGTCAAAGAATCTGAGGAAGATGGAGAAATCACAGGGCACATGACTGTGGTAGGGAAAAAGAAAACATGGGGAGAAACAGAAAAAAAAAGAAGAGAAAATATAGAGTCAGGAAGAGGTAGAGATGGATGTAAAAAAGGGAACCAAATATAAGACTGCTGAAGGGGAAGACAGAGGGCTGCAATCTGATGAGAATGGGAAGAGCTGGTGCTGATCAAAAGAGAGCAAAGCAGGAATGTACAGGTTGAGATGGAGGCATCCCGGGGGGAACAGCGAAACACTACCCCCTCATCCTGGGAAAATGATTAGATTCCCCCCCAAAACATCACTGTAAAAATATCTATGTCATTTCAATATAGTATTAACATGACACATTGAAAGCACCTTTACAGATTATCAACGCTTAATAGCGCGTTTTTAAGTTTCAAAAGCTTGCGACCCCCCTCGCCATCACCTCACAATGGTTTGATCCACTGCCCCCCATGCCTGAGCAGCGGTACCTTGTGCAGGTACATTGCATGCCTGGGTGTAAATCTGTGTAGGTCGCTGATGGCAGATTTTCAGTTAAGTAGTTCAAACTAATTATATGACAACCGTCACCAGCCTTCTTTTTCACTACATTGAACAGTTTACGTTAGCCAAAGCATTAGCTATACCATGGAACACAGTGAAGACAGTCACCATCAAGTGGAGAAAATATCGCACAACAGACATTACCAAGAACTTGACATCCTAACAAAATTTATGAAATTACAAGAAGAAATTACAAGAGGCTTCCAAGAGGCCTGCAACAACATGAAAGGAGCTACCGGAATTTCTAGCAAGTACTGGCTGTGTGCTTCATGTGACCACAATCTTTTATCGGCTATGGGGTAGGGTGGCAAGCAGATGCCATTTCTTACAAAAAACCTCCTAGCCCAGCTGAAGTTTGCATAAACAAACAAAGAAAAGTCTCCCTAAAGCACGAAGGAAAATGTGTTATGGTCTGATGAAACCAAGGTTGAACCTTTTTGACATAATTCCAAAAAGTATGTTTGGCGCAAAAACAACAGTGCACATCACCCAAAGAACACCATACCCACAGTGAAGCATTGGGGTGGCAGCATCAAGCTTTGGGGCTGTTTTCCTTTAGCTGGAACCGGGGCCTTAGTCAGGGTGGAGGGAATTATGAATAGTTCCACATACCAGGCAATTTTGGCACAAAACCTTCAGGCGTCCGTTAGAAAGATGAAGAGAAAGTTAACCTTTCAGCATAACAATGACCCAAAGCACACATCCAAATCCACAAAAACATGGCTTCACCAGAAGATGATAAACATTTTGGAATGGCCCAGCCTGAGCCCAGCCCTAAATCCAGTTGAATAATCTGTGGGGAGATCTGAAGAGGGCTGTGCACAGGAGATGTCCTCGCAATCTGACAGATTTGAAGTGATTTTGCAAAGAAGAGTGTGCAAATTTTACCATGTCAAGATGTGCCATGCTGATAGACTCCTAACCAAAATAACTGAGTGCTGTTTTAAAATCAAAATATGCTTTAACACAGTATTAGTTTTAGGGTGTGCCCACTTATGCAAACAGGTTATTGTGAGTTTTTTCTTTTCATTTTTTTTCCTCAAAGATTTCTGTTTGTTTCTCATTTGAGTAGGTCACATTAAAAGTAAAAAAAACACAAATACCAGGAATTAGAACAGGGGTGTGTAGACTTTTTATATTTACTGTAGGCTACGCGATACAGGAGAAAAAAATGCTCAAGGATTGAGAAAGTTTGCTTAACTAGCCCACCAGCAAATTCATTTTTGCATTGTATCATTATACAGGTTTTAGACAGGATGTACCATAAAATAAATGTTAAATGTTACAAAATCAATGAACTTAAAAAAAAAATTATACTGTTAGTACATTTTGCTCCAAGTGCTTAAATTTGGGGTTCATGACAGCAGTGGCTTTCTTTTGGCAATCCTTCCAAACAACTTATTGTTATCTAGTCATTCTTTTTGGAGAATGAACCAATTTCTCTAATTCTCTGTTATTCCTGGATATTTTTTGCCTCTTGAACCATCCTTCACACCATGTGTGAGGGAAAAATACACTTGTGATCTCGTCCAGGAAGGTTTATCACAACTCTACATTTCTGTTATTTTCTGAATTATTGCCCTAACTGTGGACATGGGTATTTTCAGGCAAGTAGCTTTCTTTTTATAGCAATTGCCTGATTTGTGAAGGTCAACAAACTTTTGTCTCATTTCATTAGTGTGTTCTCTGGCCTTTCCCATGTTGCTGGATGACTAAATGCGTTCAGACTGTCTGTCACCTCATATTTATACCCCAGTGGAAAAGAAAATTACTAAAGAGTTCCTAAAAGTAATGAACTTTAAAAAGTGAAATTTTTATTAATTTGTTTTCTAGGACTGACAATAATTGTGACACACATGTTTTTGAATAAAATATGTTTTCTTACCCAAAAGGATTTAAATAGCTTAAATTGCTCCTTAAGGTTTTTTTTGTGGTAAATCATTATACAATCAGGATCTTTTTTTGTCATTTAATTGAATGATCTACATTTATAATGAAAATTGGATTTTCTTTAAAACAATCATATAATTGAAGGTTAGATATATATTGTTTTATGTGTGTAAAATCAAGTTGATTAACAACAATAACATTTCTTCATAGCCTTTTGTGAGAGCTGGAGTGAGATAGATATATATTGTAACAAATCACCATGGGGTTAGGGTTAGGTGTATCTGGTGATATGCTCAAGTAAAGGCTGGTTGAGAGAATGCAAATAGTGAGAATTGATGTCATTAAAGAAAAGTGTGGCTACTTTGAAGAATCTACAATATGAAATTTACTTTTATTATTTTAACACTGCATGATTCTTTGTGTAATTTCCTAGTTTTATTCCTCACTAATGTGGAAAATAGTAAAAACAAAGAAATACCCTTGAATGAGTAGATTATTCCCTTTTTATCTGGTACTATATATGGAGAGAGACAGACAGAGATCAGGGCCGAAACATAGAGGTCTACAGAGAGGGAATATGATCTGCAGGTCTCTTCTTCATGAAGCCATTATACTAATATTGGATAGTTAATAATGGAGAGTGATCCTGATACAGTCTGATTGGAGGTCAGAGGAGCTGAGAGAACACAATGATGGGGATTCATACAGAGTACAGTGTCTAGGAATGGGTATGCACTATCTGCTGTGTTTCATTTGTGTCAATTATACATCTTATAAAAGATGGATCCGACTTACGCTGAGTCACAATCGTGTGTGTGTGTGTGTGTGTGTGTGTGTGTTCATGTGTGCATTTTTAAGTGTGAGTTAACATATTTGTGAATTCTTGTGTATTTTGAGTCAATAGATGTCCTTCATATGGGCCTTTGTTTTACACCATCATGTAATATTTAAACACTAGTGCACTGTATGTCCATGAATTTGATTGGGTTAAGACAGCAAGGGAAAGACAGTGAAAGATAAAAGTAAGAGAAAGCATGCTTTGATTGTACTGGAGTGCAGAGGCAGTGAGCTGACAGAGACTATAAATATTTCAGAGCCTCCGTTTTAGCACAGGAGGGAGAAGATACAACAGGAAGCTCCTAATTTTGAAGTGTCTCTTTACTTATTGATAAGGGACAATGTTGTGGCTTTTTGGCATGCTTTTCTTTGATGTGTCTTGGCTGTGGTTTTACTTTGTGTTGGTCCTATAACATATAGAAAACTGTGTGTCCAGCATGCGAGGGTCCATCCACAAAATGCATACATGACTATGCATGTATGTGTGGATACATGGGTGTGACTGGGTGTCTGTATGTATGTTTTTTGTGCCTCATTCCCACACACCGTCTGATACTGTTGCCAACTATCAATTTTTAACTCCCACTCTTGAGCACCTCATGGGCTAGTTATTGATTTTTCATTCTCTGGGCCACGATACAGTCTTGCCAGTCATACAGACAATGCGTTCTGGGAAGTCAGCTTGAAAATACACAAGTGTAGTTTTAATGTATTTCTACACAGCACACCATTTTCAGAAAATCCCCATCTACATGCCATTACCAATTTAGAGATGGAGATGCAGACAGAGCTGAATCCTTAATGGTTTTTCACTGATCACTGCTTTTAATCTGGGATAAAAAAAATACATTTTACATACAACAAACATGGGATTATAAGAAAAAAAATACTTACAATGAGGTGTGATGGAAAAAGCTAAAAGACTGAGTCCTCTGAATGGGCATAGCATACAATACATTTATGTAGATGTACCCTCCACCTCACCCAAATGACACACTCACAGATAGGCAGTGTTATATTCTTGAGACCACCTCTTGTGCCTAGAACCTTACAGTATCTCCTTCTAAGAGGTCATCTGGAAAAGCTTGAAAGTCTGAAAAGACAAACAATATTCCAGAATCTCCATTCAAGATCCAAAGCACAGTAATGATTAAATATGCATTCAATGTAAATGTATCCATTATAATACAACACACCTACAGAAAAGCAACCACTCTGAAATACTTTTGCAAAGCCCCACAGATGACATGTATAAAGGAATATATTATTGTCAAAATACATTTTGGAATCACCTAAATCTATGAAAGGAATACAGCTCATTTCAATGTGACATCGCGCTCACTCTGGTCTATTAATCGGACCTGGCTAGAGGTTTTGTATTCTTTTGAGTGTTTTTTGAGTGTTCGGAATCATTCCGTTTTCTTTTATCCCCCCGCAATAATGTAGACGTAGATGTTGTCTCAGTAAAAAAACAATCTTGTAAAGTGATGTAGCAGTCTCACTGATATTATCTGCAGTTATTTTAGTAGGCCTAGCTAAACCCACGTGCTCTGGACGGCCACACTGCTCCAGCAAGCACGAGGAATGACATGTCCCGAGCAGAGTACAGCTGCCACAGGAACGTTTTTTTTGGCTGCCCCAATGGGAAGCAACTTACTGAGGATATAAACACCCTCAGCATCCAGGCACATTCACACAAGCATTTCTGAATCCCAGAGGAGCTTATATTAGCTTAGTCGCATGTCAGATTATTTTTTGCACACTTATTGTAATAAACATATTTTCACTGGCACATTTGAACTCCAGTCTGGTAAAAAACTGTAAACAAAAAGGATGTGTTTAAACAATATCTTTGCCACCTAGCTAACTTTATATAGCCTGGCTGACACCTTACTCAAAGTCACATCTGCCAAAACTTGAACGATCATGAGATTCATAAATGTTAATAAAATAAGCACCGGTGTGGCTTCCCCTAAGTGAGTTGCTTGGACATCCAAACATACGCTCCCACGACAGCTGTATAACCATGTCGCAAGCAGGAAATACTTCATGTTGGATAGCAGCGTGCAGGAGAGTAGGCACTCTGAGGTGCGGCTGGCTATTGACTGAGACTGGGATTTGGTAGTACCTGTCACTGCTCCAACCCAGGTCTGGCACATTTGGACTAAAACTGTAAATGGTCTTGACATGAGCTAACATGAAGGCAGAAATTCGCACACCAAGTCTTGCCCCTGAAGACACAACCCTATCAATTTGATCACATGCTACACACACGAACAACGTCATGCAGTGTTTCCGTAAGCACCAGTACTGCCAGAGTGAAATGGATCACAGTGATGAACCCTCCTGGGCTTTACTCAAAGATTCACTTCCACTGAGCAAGACACAGAGACAGTTGAGACACACACACACCACACATAATATGGTAAGGCTCGGTTGTTAGCAGTAGACAGGGCGATGGGGTTTAGAGAGGTGGCAGTCTCACTCGTCCCTGGACAGTCAGGCTTAGCTACAGCACCGAAGCCAATGGGAGCTCAGGAGTAGAAGTAGGAATGGGAGACACATAGTCAGCTAAACAATTGCTGGATCTGGAAGGTCATTGTGCAGCTCAGCTAAAAATATACAGTAGTACTAAACGCCATCTATAATTATCACCACTATTCTTATCACCTCTGGTCTGGTTTCTATCCATTTCTTCCATTTAGCAAATACTGAATATTATCTTTAATCAAAACACTACATTGAGGCATTATCCTGCTGAAAAAAACAGCATACTTTTCAAGCAGGTTCATACTGATCTATGATGGTCTTTCCTAATCTGTTCTGGTCTATGATGTATAATGGACTATGGTGCTCTGTTCTGGTCTGTGATGTATAAGGGACTATGGTGCTCTGTTCTGGTCTGTGATGTATAATGGACTATGGTGCTCTGTTCTGGTCTGTGATGTATAATAGACTATGGTGCTCTGTTCTGGTCTGTGATGTATAATGGACTATGGTACTCTGTTCTGGTCTGTGATGTATAATGGACTATGGTGCTCTGTTCTAGTATATGATGTATAATGGACTATGGTGCTCTGTTCTGGTCTATCATGTGTAATGGACTATGGTGCTCTGTTCTAGTATATGATGTATAATGGACTATGGTGCTCTGTTCTGGTCTATCATGTGTAATGGACTATGGTGGTCTGTGCTGGTCTGTGATGTATAATGGACTATGGTGGTCTGTGCTGGTCTGTGATGTATAATGGACTATGGTGGTCTGTGCTGGTCTATTTTTGAAAATCATGATGTACAATTATTTCGAGGCTGTGCTTTTGGTGCATTGAGCAACCATCCTGTTAATATCTGTCTATCCCTGTCTGTCAGGTCTGACATGCAACCGCTGATTCTTTGCCAATGCAATCTGTTTTTATGACTGAAGCATTTGCAATTTGGACATCGACTATTTGGCCTCTTTCGGATTATATTAGTTGCCTCTATTTGCTTAAAAACTCATATATCAAAGTGTCAATTGTCACACCTGTCCTAATGTCTCCTCTGCAGCTGCCTTTGTAATTTTGAATTAGTTTCTTCAAAGTGAGTCTTTTCATTGTTGTGTTTCCATTATTTTGTCCACCTTCTCTATCCAAGGCCATACCTTGGATCCCAGAAATACTGAGGTCATGAGTCAAAGCAAACACACCCCAAGAAAATGTAGAGTTCCATAATCAATATCTATGCTTTTTCTATTAAAACAGCAAAAACTATAATTATTTTGACAGCATTTATGTTGAAAACATGATCTCTTTACATAAAATTGTCTATATAGCTTTATAGCCTTTATTTAATGATTAATTTATGCTACTACTGCTCTTTGATCATTTCAGTCAATTTAAAACCCTCCCAAGATAAGCATGGATGATTTGCAATGTGCGTACTGTCCTGCAGTATCAAAACTCTTTATTAACATATATAAACAGTTCCCAACAAACAAGATCATTGTATCGGCTAAACCTTGTAATCACTTCCATTGACCTAGGAAAGTTTGAGCCTTTGTCTCTTTCTTTCCAAAGGTTTAGCTTTGTTGGCTTTATCTTTCAGACTTCCACTGTGTCAGTGAATAAAAGAAACCTGTTGTCAATCACTCTATTGGTGTAAGGGAAAATCTTTGCCAATATATCACTCTACCCTGGTAATTCACTAGAAAACAATTAACAGTAGCTTAAATATGTAATGGATTGAGACTCAGTATGAATGCATCTAGGTAATTATCACTGTTAAAGCTACATTTGTGTAGCTTGGATATAAGCCAGGGTTTTTGTAACTTTGATATTAGGAAATTAAGTGAATGAATCAAAATCAATTGGGTTCCGGGTGTTAGCCTAACATTAGTTAGCTGGGCGGGCAAGACCTCATATCCTCCTAAGTTTAAAATGGCAGGAGACAGGGAAATGTAGAAAATGCATTCCTTAGATCAAGGATGTATAATGGAGAAGGAGAACTGACCCTACTTCCTCAGCACAATAATATTGCAGCTTAAGACCTTGGGGTTGAGACAGTGGGTCCAATTACACTGTGGCCCTATCTGGGGGGAGGCCCCGGACAGGGCCCAACAGGCAGAAAATCTATCCACCCACATTGCCAAGCATCAACCAAAGGGACATCCACCAACCGCATCTATCCTGAATGAGGGCCGAGTATTGCCAGCAGAATACAGTCCAATTGCACCAGTGCGCAACAGAGGGACAACAACAAGCCAGTGACTCCGCCCCCGAATGGCATTGGAGGGAGGGCATCCCAGTGGCAGTGAGAGCCCACCTGGCAGTACAGCAAGGGTGGACAGTATCAGGCCTTTCTGGTCACCTTCACGCCAGACTTGGGCCAGACTAAACATATTCATAGACCATGCTGAAGAGATTAGTCTTTAGAAGACACTGGAAACAATTTTGTTCTAGTTAGGATTCTAGCAGCCGTGTGCAGCACTAATTGAAGTTTATTTATTGATTTATCAGGGCAATTGGAAAGAAGAGCATTGCAGTGATCTAATGTAGAAGTAACAAAATCATGGATTTGTTTCTCTGCATCAGTTTTTGATAGAAAGTTTCAGATTTTTGCAATGTCTCGAGGATGAAAATAAGCATCTCTTGAGATATATTCAGGGTCAAGGGTAATGCCGAGATGTCTTACAGTTTTTTACTTAATGCAAGCCTGGGTGTTTAAAGCTCAGTGTTAAAAAATGATCTTGGCTATCTTAATTGCTGAACTGTTCCTATAGACTGTTATGATGACTAAATGTACTGAATGGACAGTTGTGACTCCCCCAGGGGGTTCCATAACAGTAGGGCATCATCCACACAAGAAAGTGGCTCTAACAAAAAAGACCGACCTTCAGTAAAATTAACTATTATAGACAAATCTTCAGGAATGACCAAATTATTCTTAACAAAATCATTTGCCCAGCCTCTTGTAACATATCTTTTTCCGTCTCCTGTTCAGTTGGAATAAAATCATCAGGAATTACCAAATTATTCTTTACAAAATAAATTGCCCAGCCTCTGTTCTCCTGCTTAATTATACATTTAAACATTGCGTGCTGTGGAGTATTTGTTCAGTTGCTTTCCATTGTTGGTTTTTTGGCAAGGATCATTTCTGTACATTAATTGTAACAGTAGATAAATGTTTTCCTCTATTGCCCTCATTACATCTAGAGGTCTTAGGCCTGACTATATGGTCACATGAATGTGTTCTACCATGACCAGATGTTTAATATATGTTACCTACCTTGTTCAAGGGCTCCTTGGGTTGGCCAAGTGCAAGAGTATTATCCATTGTTCAGATGGTGACAAGAATAAATATACTGTATATAAAAAAATGGCAAATTTAAACTAAAGCCTTAAACCCAAAATGAAATGCCCCATGGCCACCAACCAATCAGGCAGCTGGATGTCTCTCCAAGCTGACCTGTTCAACAGCATATGACCACCTCTAATTGGCTCCACTTGATGTGCTTCTAAAGCCTTGGCTAAGCAGCTAAGCCTGGTACCTTTACTGGGGGAATGAGTGACAAAGAGTTTCCTTCACAGTGAGTTGTATACCAGTGTGCTAACACTGGACTACATCTGATATCGTGACCACATAAAGTGTATTCTGGCCAAAACATAGTGAAGTGTAATATGGCCTTACGCAGTCATGCTGTGTGATGGCGTCTGTGGTCACCCTGTAGGTCGTTGGTTAGTGGAGCAGAGCTCCGGATGTCCTGGGCTGTGGTGTCTTCTGTCCTTCTTTGAGACATTAGAAGGGCTGCTGCTGTTAGAGCTACTGGTGCCATTTGTTTTGCTGGTTTAGTAACAGTCCTGTTTGGATGGTGTGTGCATGCATGCATTTTTCACTCAAGCATACAGTACACTTGGCAGCATGTTTGAATGCGTGTTTATGTATTTTTTGATTTTGTGATCGTTGTAGAGAGTTCATGGACAACTGGTGTTTTTGTGTTCGTTTTTCTTACGTAATAGGTGTTATCTATTTGCTTTTTTTTTCAGAGCATTTGAGAAATGTACGTAGTATTGGGTGTTTGGTTTTACTTTCGCATTTTACATGGACAACATTTTGTAACTTATTTGCCAAAAATAAATGTTTGTACATTTGTAAAACAAAATCTGCATTTCTGTCTCCATTCATCTTCATAAAATCTTGTCTGTGTCCTCAGCTTCATACTTTCGTCAGGTGGTATGGGACATTTTTTGATGTTGTGTTTATGAGCGTGCTCTTTCTTCGTGCATGCGTGTGGGTACGTGTCGTTAAATCATGTTACAGCAACCTGCTTTGACTTCATCTAGTGTCTGCAAGACTAACATGCAGCCTATGTCATTCGGAATGTTTGGCTGCATACAGTATGTGTGTGTGTGTGTCACATTAACGGGCCTTGTCTTGGTGTTGATGTGTTTTCTAGGCTCATGTGGTTCAGCGCTGGCTTGTCCATCAGGACAGTAGTGTGAGCTCAGAGACATCGGCCCATCGAGCCCGGGGAATATGGCACTATGATGACAGAGTAAATATCATCTGATACACACTGTTTACCTCAACACTTTCTCTCTGTATCTCTTTGGCAGCTTTACTGTATCTACTGCTGGTTGTGTCCTTGCTTCTTCTTTGGGATCTTCCTCTCGTGATGTCCTGTGGCTTCTTGAGCTGTTCAACTTCCTGTATTGTGCTTTTTGTCGTGATGTGGCTGGTCCGTGTAGTTAGGTTTGGTGGTGTTTCGCAATACTTCGTATCTAATGTATTTTCAACGCTTTTCTCTCTTTACCTACGTGTATGTTTTACCTGTTTGCCTTTATGTGTCGGTGCACAGTTACTGAGTATGTAAGAGTGGGTGGTAATTTTCTTGGTGCACATGTTTGCGTTCTTCACCGTACGTGGGATCTGTATTTGTGTCTGTCTGTTTCTAAACTGTTTATCAGTGTGTGCTCTCCTGTCTACCACTCTGGTTGTGTCTTCGTGTCCATCTTTAATAGAGTATATGACTGTATATGATTTAAAGTGGAGAATTTCTCATTATCTGACATTGACTTAATCTAAGATATGTGATTTGACACACATTTCCATCCACTCACGAATCCTGTCAGCCTTTTTCTTCCAAGTGGATGTAGTCCTTAAAAACCATATATACAGTATGAACATACCCTCTGGAAACATCTACTCGAGGGGATAGCATTGGGTGCTAAGAGCTTGGTAATCTGGAGAGAGGAATGTAGATAAACACAAGGATATGACACTGTATTAGATTTGTCCCAAGATATGAGATGAAAGGCTTTAATTGAATTTGCAGGAACTCTCTGATCGCACAAGCCTCTTCTCTTTCACTGGTGTTGGAAGTGGAGGAATTCTTCTGATATATCACTCTATACTGCAGCACAACCTGATTACACAGAATCACATCAATATGAAACAAGAGTGACATGATAATCTTAGCTCGGGGGAGAGAAGGTATGTAAGGCAGGGAGCCTGCTGTGCCAGGGAAGAAGCAGGAGAGTGAGGAGAAGAGTGCAAGAGGGATTCAGGAGAGACCGCTATGGGCAGGTATGTCATGAGGTTGGGGCAGGCAAAGGACATCATCTTGTTTTGCTTGAACAAGATGATGGGGTGAAACTGATGGAGTGACATCACATGATAACAGGTGGTACCCTGTCGAGACCACAGTCAGGGCCTGGACTCAGAAGTTGGTCAGTGCCACGTTCATGTTTTAAGTGGGTCACAACATGAACCTTTTCACCCAAAATAGAATACATTTCAATGAACTGCATTTAGAGGAGCGGTTGGAATTAGTAGGGCCCTATAAAATCTTTTTTTGTCCAGTCCAGTTTTATTTTAGCAAAATTCTGTGATATCAATTGTATTATTTTTTATCCGTTTTGAATATCACACCTCCACAACACATATCTATCATATGGATGAACCGACATTCTTAAATATATATGCAGCTCCGTAAAAAATTAGTATTAGTAAATTTCCTTCCTTTCCAAATAAGTTGAAAAGGAAAGTTTTGAGTGAGGAACAGAAGTGTTCAATCTGCAGCTGTCTCTTAATTTAAACCCTTCTGTTCCTCACTCAAAACCTGCCTTGTCGACTTTTTTGGAAAGGAAAGAAAAAGGTGCAGTGGTCTCTTCATTTATTCCGGAGCTGTATGTTTGTGTGAATATATAGTGAGGAAAATAAGTATTTGATCCCCTGCTGATTAAGCACATTGAGGTCCTGGAGGGGCCTAGCCACTTAATCCCATAGAAAATGTGTTGAGGGAGATGAAGTTTGAAGTTGCCAAACGTCAGCCTCAAAACCTTGACTTGGAGAAGATCTGCAAAGAAGAGTGGGACAAAATTCCTCCTGAGATGTGTGCAAACCTGGTGGCCAACTACAAGAAATGTCTGACCTCTGTGATGCCAACAAGGGTTTTGTCACCAAGTACTAAGTCATGTTTTGCAGAGGGGTCGAATACCTATTTCCCTCATTAAAATGCAAATCAATCAATAAAATGTGTATATACACACACACACATATGTTGTCCTAAAAAAAGATCAATAATTAATATTTGCCATGGCTAACATTCGCTATGTCTGAGGGTGGGGCTCCTGCCAAACTAATGTTGTGCAAATTTTATAAGGCATTCTCATGCAGACTGCTATTTGCGGGAGAGGAGAATAATTGGCTATGTTAGCTATCTCTCGACAACATGTTTACTTCATTTGCCCAGTAGTTTGGGATCAACACGTCATGTCGGTCACTTGAACTGGCTTATCACTGTACGTCTAGAGGGGAGTAATGTTATCTAGGATAGCATCTGCAAACATTTGTGTGACATCCTGATGGTTCCATATTAAAAGCTGTTTCTTCCTTGCCCAGGATAGTAAACATTGTTGCCAGCATAAGCGAGTTGACAGTGGCTGTATCAAAAACACCGCCCACTCCACTCAGAGAGAGGAGAATCTTAAACCCGCAATTTGGAACATCTGAACTGAGGAGGACAGTCAAATAGGCTGGATACCTATGTAGACTCATACATTGTTTAAAGCAAAATGTGTGAAGGTGTCTACCATAGACTACTACTGCTACTGAAAAGAAGAAACCCACTGCATTACACAGGTTACATTTTACAAATAATGTGTTACGGACAGATGAAGATGAGAGAGAGCAGGGACATTTTAAGGAAAATTGTGAGCAAAACGTGTACCTCACAGCGAGTCGGCACAACTCACATGAAATGTTAGTGCAAATTCAGCACTCATTTTAATTTCTAGGAAAATATGAAACCATTGGGTTGGACATACAGACGCGTGAATACATACATATGCACAAACATAAGTGTTAATCAACCCACTCAAATCCACTGACTGGATAGTGTTAGCATTATGCTGGCAAGACTTGGCACAGCCTGGATACATCATTCATATATCAGTGAGGAGAGTGGAGGAGCTTTCAACCCCTCCCACTGAGATGGCTCACATCAGGCGATCAAAGGAAACAAACAGAGACCCTGGGAGATGTAGAGAGGGAGGGATGGAGAGAGATGGAGGTAGTAAGAGAGAAATAACAAATGCAGTTAAGACTACGAAGGGGAGAGTGAAGGGATGCAAAGACCGAGATGGGTAGCAAAGATACAAACAGGAGAAAGAGAGCGTTGTAGGGGCTGTGGTTTAGAGGTAGAGGGAGCGATTGGGACGGAAAAGGTACACATTTGCCCTTGGGAAATATGGAAAGAGAAATTGATAGTAGAGAAAGATTTATTAGGAGCTTACAAGTCTACGTTGTACACAGTCCTATACTGTAAGGACAAGGTTGTATTAGATCAGTTTAACGTCACCATCTCGGTTGAGAACACACCCCTTACAGACTATCATTGCAAATGACATGTGTGGGTGGAGGTGAGCAGGCATACTGTATGAAATCATTACAGAATCTGTCCCGGAGGCAGAGAATGCGTGCTGGACTACAGCTGTAGGCAGCCATGTTAGAATCTCCCAGTCTGTCTGATTGCGGGGGCAAAGGTGACCACTTTCCCAGAGTCCTTAGAAGACAGACTGGTGGGAGGGTTGCAGCCGGCGTGAGTCCTGCTTTAGATACCTGCCAAATGCCTAGTGAGTGGGAGGCTCATCGGTTTGTACTGGTATCCATTTTTCTCAGACAGAGGAAAAGGGAAAAGTTGGAGTCTACTGATATCCCTGGGAGACCCATGCTTGCAGCGATTCAATGTGCCCTATGTGGCCGTCCTAAAAGCCTTAAATAAGCATTTTTCATAAACCACCCATGCAAGGACTTAACTTCAAAATAGCCTTGACTTTAATGCTTCTGATTTTTAAGTGATCCGGATGGGTCTCACATGGGATTCCTCATTTAGATGTTTGCTAAGGTCTGTTACAAGAGAACAACCTGCTGTTGTGCATCATAGTATAACCACGGAGAACATTATTATTATGGATATATGTTTCCCTTTTTTCAGTGAAAAGAATTTAGTTGTTGTTGTGCTGAACTGTGAAAACTGTTAGGTCTCATAGTTCCACTATTCTGTAAAGGACATTTGTGTTGGATTTAACTGAAACATACAATCCCCCCTCTCTCTCTCACTCTTTCTCTCTCTCTCTCGCTCTGTGTTTGTGATTTTGTCGGTGTCTATACCTCTGTGTTCCCCAGGCGGATGCTGCCACCAGTTTCCTCCGCGCGGCTCGTTCAGGGAACCTTGACAAGGCTCTGGACCACATAAAGAATGGAATTGACATCAACATATCCAATCAGGTATATCAGATGTTCCTCCCTCAGTCCAGAGTCCCAGTCTGATACAGTGTCCCTGGGCCAGACACATAAAACACGCATGCAACACAATTTTTAGGATGTAATTATAGATGTTTTTTGTTAAAGACACATTACATTATTTGTTAGCTAATCACAGCCATTAACAATAGTCTAGCCTAGATACCCTTGTATTTTCAAGGTTCATTGTGTGTGTGTGCCTGCGTGTGTGTGTGTGTGTGTGTGTGTGTGTGTGTGTGTGTGGGCATGGGTTTTGAAGTGAGTGTGAGTGTGTGTGTGTGTGTGTGTTGATGTGTGTGTGTGTGGATGCTTGCACGTGGATGCGGACATACTGTATAACTATGTCACCACATTGCTTCCTGTGTCCTTGCATTTCAGCTGTGTTTGCTGTGGTACTAAAGCCATTCAGTAGCAACAGTAATGAGAACATTTTCATTATTTGCTGGACCATTTTTCTTGCACTCCCTGCTCTGCTCTCCTCTCCTCTGTATGGTCCATTTCACCTTGTTGCATCATGACAGAAGTAAAATGGTTAAATGACCTTTCATTCACATGTACAGGGTAGCTAACACGCATGCATGTTTTCTTCTATTGTGGCAGGTTTTGTATCATGTACCGGACGTATCAACATGCATGGCAGATTATTTATGAGCGAACACCAGCTCAAGTGGAAGTGAATCCATTCTATATTTTTCCTGAGTACTTAGGTGAATGGATACTAGTTCAGGTGTGGCAGGGACCCTGGGCTCCGGGCAGCCTGGGAAATGTAGTCCCACTCTAAAAGCTACTGCAACCCCTTAGCACCTTTAACAGAAACAACCATGGCACAATGATGTCATTGTTGTAAAACGAATAACAGGAAGCCAAAGAATACTGGCAGTAACCCGATGCCAAGGAATATTGCCATAACTCTATTAGTATAGGATCAAAGGTGGCATTATACTGCAATGTCCCATTCATGTGCATTGCCTATACGGGTATGTATCCTGCTATGTTTCCTATATACATTCAAATTAGTCTGGAATTAGTGGTGTGTATTCAGTATAGTTATTGTTGCAGTTCTAAAAAGCGCTGTGATTAAGCATTTGTAGAGCCTGTCCCTGCCAGCCTGTCCCTGCCCTGTCTACAAAACTGCAGACTACTGCCAGCGCGCACACACCCGGGATTCACACACTACTCTCAGATGTTTGTGTTTCCTTATGTGTACGTGTGCGCGTGTGTGCGTGTGATTGTGCAGTCTCGCTCTCTTTCTCTGACGAACCGCCTGATTTCAAGGTGTCTTAGAACAAGGCTTGACCTGCAGGAGCAGGAAACACAACCGCTGGGTTTTATTGGCCAAAATGTTGATCTAGTTTATGTTAACCCTTAGAAATAAATAATTGTTACCTCCCCAATTTTAGAATTCTTTGGCTTCCCAAAAAATAATATAGTAATCTAATACTGCAGTAGTAGCCTCCTGCAGCTATTTAACTTTTGTGTTCCGCTCTCACACTGCCAGCAATTCCAACCTGGAGACAAGGTTTGTGTGTCACCCCTCTGTGTGCACATGCACTCTACATACAGTACATTGTCCAAATATGGTGTATAAATAAAGATAATTCTATCAGGCTATTGAATAACATTCCGGTCTGTTTAACTGTGATACTCTCCCTTAGTCACCAATGTTATAGCAACTGGTTCTGATATGCTTAGTTCATTGAATTCCATTGAACCAGATAGAAATTGGGAATTGTATGTCTGGCTTCGTGTTCTATTTCTGCGTTATCCATGTGAATTTTGTGACACTGCGTTGTGAGGGCGTGGGAACCAGTGTGGTTTGCAGAGTCTCCCTGTGGCCAGTCCCAGTACTGCAGGCTTTACTTTGAGTCAGTTTGTTTCTGCAGCAGTACCCAGGCAGCCCTGAGATTAAACTGTCTGCTCCCTTTGAGATTGAAACAGTCTTCCGTTTTTTTCACCACAGACATATTTTAGTTGTGCTTTTGTAGCCACTGGGTTTTCAGTTTTCCATGCGTGTTATTTTTAGCATATCCACTGCTCAGAAATCAGTGTGATAGAGAGGATAAAACGCTGGTTCAGAATGCTGACATTTTGGTCTGTTAGTTCTGCATTGTCACTGCTGATTTATGTTACTGTCTTGGCAGAATGGGCTCAACGGGTTGCATCTGGCCTCAAAAGAAGGCCACGTCAAGATGGTGCTGGAGCTACTACACGCAGGCATTGTCCTGGAGACCACCACTAAGGTACAGTTTCCCCTATGGGACATTTGGAAATATACTGTAATGTTTAATACAACACTAATGATAGATAAAGATACTGTACACACCTATCTTCAATAGCTGGTGTTGCCAGCTTTTTGTTGAAAATGTAGCTATTTCTTTCGACTGTGTCTCTTACTTAGATTAGGAGGAATTGTTGCCCATTTCTCTTCACAGAACTGCTTTAGCTGTGTCTGAGGGCTTTCTTGCATGCCCGGTCCGCTTCAATCCACCCGCAACTTTCGATAGGATTGAGATCTGGGCTTTGAATCAGCCATTCCATTTCTTCTTTTTGTATCATTCTGTTGTAGATCTGCTTATAGATCCATATTCAGCTTCAGCTGTTTGACAGTGGGCCTCACATCACATTTCAAGAAATCTCTGGTACACAACGGAATTCATGTTTGACACTATTATTGCAAGTTGGTCAGGCCCTGAGGCATGAAAGCAGCCCCAAACCATAAAGTCTGCCTCCATGCTGTATGGTTGCTGTGAGGTTCTTCTGCATTGCGGCTGAACAACTATACCTTTGACTCATCTATGTCAGTCGTTTCTTGATATACACCACTTAAACAGTACAGTACAGACCGTTTACTTACAGAATCCATGTTTAGAGTTTATTGGTAACATTTGATAGGCCTTTAATCTAATGTCTAATAAATCACAAGTCAATATTTCTGAGTGCTGTATCATTATTGAAGTCGTTTCCCTAAAGAAGTGGGTCATAAGGCTTGACTCAGTTTGCCTGTCCCTGTGTGTGTGTGTATGTGTGTGTGGGTGTGTGTGTGTGTGTGAACCACCTCTAGAAAGGGAACACTGCCCTCCATATTGCTGCATTGGCAGGCCAGGAGAAAGTGGTGGCTGAGCTCGTCAACTATGGAGCCAACGTCAATTCTCAGTCACAGGTGAGTCATCAGAGACATAATACAGCATATTACTATTACCCTCCATGCTGAGTCAAGGACAAAATCAGGATTGTGTGTCTGTGTGTGTGTTCCTGTTTTATTATCTGAGTACTTGGGTGGTCCTCACTTTAACCAGATGCTTTATCTGACTTGGGGTAAAGTTTATTGTTAGGATAATTTTTCTTACAATTAAGGTTCGGGTTAGGTTTAGGTATTGAGGTTTAGGTTTAGGAGTTAGCATTAGCTTAAGGTTAGGCATTAAGGTTAGGTTTTTGAGGTTAAGTTTAGGTAAAATGGTTATTTTTAAAGATACAATATTACCGGTCCTCACCATAATGTGTGAGTTTGTGTGACTTGTAACGATTGGTCATGTGCTTTCCCTTTACAGAAAGGCTTCAGTCCCCTCTACATGGCTGCGCAAGAAAACCACTTAGAGGTGGTCAAGTTCCTATTAGAGAATGGAGCCAATCAGAGTCTTCCAACAGAGGTGAGCATAGTCTAACAGACATTAGATGTTTTTTTACTTCAGTCAAATAGATATTTCCAACCTTCTCACCTGCTTTATATTGCTTCAAATATCCCTTTTCTTGTCTTCATTCTCTTCCTCTCCCTAAATAACCAACCCTTCTCTCATCCCTCTGTTATCAATTGGTTTGTTTCCCTCCAACCCTCCAACCCTCTCTTTTCACTCCATTCCTCTAAAACCTATCCCTTGAACTCACTACTGTCCTTCTCCCGCTTCCTTCCCTCTTCATTCCTTCCTTCGTTACCTCACTCCCTTGACATCCCTCCTACCCTCCCTTGTTCTCTCTTTCCGTCTGTCAGGATGGGTTCACACCTCTAGCCGTGGCTCTCCAGCAGGGTCATGAGAACGTCGTGGCCCTGCTCATCAACTATGGTACCAAGGGTAAGGTCCGTCTGCCTGCTCTGCATATCGCTGCGCGGAACGATGACACGCGCACTGCTGCAGTGTTGCTGCAGAACGACCCAAACCCCGACGTCCTCAGCAAGGTACCGCACACCCTGTGTGTGTTTGTCTGTGATGACTCATTAAGCCCTAATATGCTGATGTCATTAGCTGATGACATCAGTCATGTCATTGTTGTGCTGACTTGCAAAAATTAACAATAGCAACAAAGGTGACTAAAAAGCCACCAGCAAAAGCCGATTGCAGATGTGTAAAATGATAATGAGAGCTCTCTCTCCGTCCATCTGTAGACTGGCTTCACTCCTCTCCACATCGCGGCTCACTATGAAAACCTGAGTGTGGCCCAACTGCTTATTAACAGAGGAGCAAATGTGAACTTTACCCCTAAGGTCAGTCTGTTTACCCTCAGCTTCCACGTAACTTTTATCCTCATCCAAGACACGAATGTCAAAGTATAACAAACACACAAATTTACAGATTATTCCGCTGATTTAGAAGTTCTTCTTCCCTCTTCTCAGAATGGTATCACCCCCCTTCACATAGCCGCCAGGAGGGGTAATGCAATCATGGTCCGGCTTTTGCTGGACAGAGGGGCCCAGATAGACGCTATGACCAAGGTACGAGAAACCTACACTTTCTCTTCTTCTTCCTTTTCCTCTTTTTCGTTTACCTCCTCTCCCTCTTCTTCCTCTTTTTCCTCCTCCACCACTTACTCTACTCCTTCTTCTTCTTCTTTTACCCCATCTTCCTCCTCCTCCCACTATGTCTTTCTGCCGCTTGATTTGAGACTTGTTCGCCCCTCCCTGACTGATCTGCTCTCCATAGGATGAGTTGACTCCTCTGCACTGTGCGGCCAGGAACGGTCATGTGAGGATCATCGATCTCCTGCTGGACCAGGGGGCTCCCATCCAGGCCAAAACCAAGGTCAGTCAGGAAAACGAATGGCCACCTTGGCTAAATATCACACCTATAAGCCCACACTTTTTCCCTCAGACCTTTCAGCAGTAACCAGTGCCAAAATATTCTCTGCCAGCTACACAGCTGCATGACTTATTTATTTATATGTTATAGATGTGTGTGTGTTCTCCTCTCGAAGATATTTGTTGAAAAAATACAAAAAACTGCAATAACCATTTCTGGGGAGTTTTCGCTTTTTTAACATTAAATACAAAATGAGAACAAAGCATTGCTGACCACCAAGAAAAAGCACACTTGGATGACCTGACACTCCTTTCCTAATGAAGGGCCCTTGGCACAACCCATTAGAATATTGGTGTTAACTCGGGTGTTCTGCTTAAATTCACAATCAAGCCTTCATATTATCACAGATACCTATTCACTCCCTCCAATGGGTTCATTATTTCACTTTGAATGACAGCGTTAACTAAACTAATATAATGTAAATGTAAAAAATGTATCCTAGATGGCAGATTCATTGGCTAGAAGAGGTTTTCTATCTGTATGGGCATAAGCTCACTATTCTAGTTGATTCCAACTGATTCTACATCCAGGGAATGTGCCAAACAAATTGCCTAAGTGTGACTTGACTTCTAGGTTGGGATTCAGTTACATAGAGAAGAATGTCCAGACACTATAGAGACCTATAGTGTCTTTGGTATAAAAACATATCTCTACATGAGTCTTAATGGCTTGAGTAAAAGGTTGTGATGCAAGTGCACGACCATGTCTCATCCCTGGAGCTGAATTCAGATTCACTGGTGACAATTCTGGTGCAGTTGGTTCCATTTCAATAATTTGCCTCCAGTGTTACATTTCTATAGAACTGTAAATAGGTAGGGCCTTTCAACATTTTCACAGGATTTTCCAAATCAAGAGATCTAACAGCAAAGGCCACATTAGGTAACATTGGCAGAGGAGCTTATTTTCAAGAGACACCGGAGAACAAGTTCCTGTTAGGGGATGGAGCCAATCTCACATTAGTGGATTCATTTGCTCAATTTTGGCAAGCCTGTGCTAGAATCGTCTGATCTGTGGTGAGGAGAGAAATTGGCCTGTATGGACCGACCTGTTCCAGACATATCCCTTTTTTTAAGTAACTGCAATAACTGTCCCTTTATCAGTGGAAGGGATGGAACGAGGAGTGGTTCTAAAGCAACAAATCATTCATGAACTTCACATCACTAGCGGTGATGTGTGTGAGGTGTTAGGAGCTGAGGATGCATGAGCCATTCATCAGTCAGTGGCATTATACAGTTATGGTTTTATTCATTCTCAATAATTCTCTGTCAATCAACAAATCTGTGTCAATCAAATGTTTCCAAGCTCTCATTTAAACTGAATAGGAATGTGTTTTCAGATTTATTTTGATTTATTTATTGACAAAATTCCCTTGAGTTAGACGAAGGGGCATGGTGGGTAGACGATCAATCCAATTACAAGTCTAGCACAAAGTTTTGGTCTCCCCCAATGACAAGTTTTGGCTAAAAGATATCTGGTATCAGGGCAAGGTATTTTCAGAAAAAACATTGTGATTAGCAATGTTTGGACCATATTATTTTGTGTAATAAGGGCAGAGAGGATCTCTCCTGCTTCGATCAAACAGCAAACATCCCTATTAGCAATTCGGGTTTTGTGCTGGAAGAAAATGTACTTCCATATCCGAAAGGCCACAAAGTTGCACATGTGACCTACCAATCTTCATCTAAGTATGATATACAGTTGTTGCTGCAATAATCTGATTCGAGAAGATATTCTGGGTTTAGCTGGCCTAAACCCTTTATTAAAGCTGTAACAATAGGGAGAAAACCCACCACTGAGTGGATTGGAATTATGTCTCCTGGTTTGATTTTACATTGCTGAAATAAGGAAGAACAGGGATGGGGCTGTGGCCCAAAGAATGTTTTCAATTTGGCTGGGGCTTCTCTCAGTTTGAGAGGAAAGAAAGCAGTTGCATGACCCTGATGACCCTGATGAACCCAGGATCCTTAGCTCAGCAACCATAGGGAGTCAGACCCACCCACCCATATCTCCAGGCTAAAAGGCCCCTCTCAGCAATTTCATTTTAAACAGGAGGGTTGAAGGGTTAGGTCAAAAGACATGCTTGACCACCTAAGAGACAGTGTTATCCTGCACCATTCACAGTGTTATCCTGCACCATTCACAGTGTTATCCTGCACCATTCACAGTGTTATCCTGCACCATTCACAGTGTTATCCTGCACCATTCACAGTGTTATCCTGCACCATTCACAGTGTTATCCTGCACCATTCACAGTGCTATCCTGCACCATTCACAGTGTTATCCTGCACCATTCACAGTGTTATCCTGCACAATTCACAGTGTTATCCTGCACCATTCACGGTGTTATCCTGCACCATGCAAAATCTCTTTCTTGTAAGAATATAATATCATTATAGAGATTTTAGTTGTGCGAAAGCCTTGTCTTTGTTAATTGGTTGAATCTGCGTATTCCATGAGGTGAAATTCAAACCCATTTGCAGTTGTTAGTGTCTTGTGTTGTAATCCATGTTTATATTCAGGTTACTGTTTTATAATTAAAATGCAAGTGTCCTTGATTTTTTAAATACCTTTATGCATACGCCATGTGTTTAAACCTTCTACATTTCATTTATTATTTTATTTCCTATATCTACCATGTTTTTAACAAAGTATTTAATGAATGCAATTTCATTTGCAAAATAGAGAGCTTTATGAGCAGCCCTTCC
Organism: Esox niger; assembly: GCA_016801105.1. NCBI lineage: Eukaryota > Metazoa > Chordata > Actinopteri > Esociformes > Esocidae > Esox > Esox niger. The sequence goes on from JACXGJ010001993.1 coordinate 67,097, forward strand.
ACCCAAGCAGCGCACCACAAACAGGATTTCCTGCGAGCTGGGAGTGAAAACGCCCCCATACATCATGGCAAAACCACAGAGACAAATTGGGAAATTAGCAAACATGGATTTACAATTAGTACACAGAACTCCAGTCAGCTGACGTGGAATCAGCAAGACTGAGACATCTGTAGTTCCCAGTTTCCTACCCAACATGGACGTTACAAACAAAAAGCTGGCAGGGGAAGAAGGGGAAATCAAAAGAAAACATGTAAGAGTAGATTGTAGGCTACACGCTACAATATAACCTACGTATCAGTTGGTAATAGATAGAATGCTACATACCATGGTTCTAAAAGCAGGATAAAGGAGTCGACTTTCGTGTCAGCAGTGCAATAGAGAAGGTTCTAGTGCCTAGCTGGTTAGCTGCTCGTGATACTCTAGGCTGGGACAGATCCTTGAGCAGTTGGCACTCGGTATGCACGATCCAAGCACAGAGGCAACTGAAGAACAGTGCTGTGTTACCCAGGATCTCCATGAAAGTCATGAGGCAATAGTCTATCTCCAGTGATCCAGGTAGGACGGTTATTCTTAGATATTTACACCAAGAGCTGCCCTCCTAATCCACAACCTTAGTCGATTTCATCTGGTTGTTTCTCTCCGATTCAGTAAACGTTTTCTCCTGTTCGTCGACTCAAGCTTAAGCATATTCAGTTGTTTTTTCGAGGCCATCAGTTTGCTGGTTATGCGAGGTAGATGTAATGGTGATGGCTGTTGTTTCAGCACTTGGCCCAGCAATAGCTGTCATGAAACTCTCTGAGAGTGCAGCGTGCAGCTTCACAGGCAGCGTATAGATAGGTCAGCTCTGCACGTGGATCCTCTTTAGTGTGAGTTTGTCGGGAAAGGCCTCAGGCTTTGCCTTCTTGTATCGGGTAGGCTTATAACTGGACATCTCACAGAAAGATGCGTTATGAATTAAAAAAACTTATTTTTCTGTGAGAGAAGTAATGAAAACAGAAAAGGAACAAGACAAGCCTAGTTTACCCGGCCCGCAGTTAAGATTTATAAATACTGTTGCCCACACTGGATTCGAATTCAGGTCTCCCACATGAGAGGCACTGTTTTTAACCACTGTGCCACGGCGCTGCATATTTGGCCAGTGGCTAGATACCACTAAGCATTGTCTAAAACTGACTATCGTTTCTTATTAAGTTTACCTCCGCCATAAATAGCGTCTATGAACTATATTGCTTTTGCCACTGGCTGTTTTAACAGCTTATTAGCCAGTAATAGCCTTTACCAGTCTCTACTAACATCCTAGGAATAGTCTCAAGCATTAAGCAATTGCTAGCGAGACTGAAGATTAACTTTTCTCCGCCAAAACTATTTCATTTCATGGAACAAAATCATTTGTTTACAATATTGATACAATAACTATACGTGACGATAACTGACTTTCTCGTCAAGTGAAAAGACAAGAGAATCATGGAAACCCCAACTCTTTTACTGCCCATGGGATTTTACTACCTCGAAAATCCTTCAGAAACAGTCGCAGTATAACTGCAAACTGTTTTAGTTAGACTTACTATAACATAGCTACTGAATGTTGTACAGTATGTGGCCAACAAAATGTTTGTCTGTCCTGACCCAAAAAGCATGCATGGATTTGTACTTCTAAAATCTACCAGAAACAGTCACAATATAACCGTAAACAGTTTTATTTTAGGCCTCATATAATGTTGATAGTGAAAGTTATAGCCACCAAAGTTTTTGCCAATACGGAACACACCCAAATGCATACTTTGTTATAACCGCGAAGTGATTAGATCGCAGGACCTATAGCTTGCAGGTCGGCTTCTCCAACCACTACGCTATTTAACAAGGTAAGTCAGTCAGTCAGTCACTCAGCCAGTATGAGTAATTCACACTTCTTGGCTGGCTCCACTTACGCCGTCCAGATTTTTGTTTTACTTGGAGCACAAAGGAAAGAATAAGGGATTTCCGATGTGCCCATCCCATGTTCCACTACAAGACCATCAATAGCTCATTCATCTGCTCCTTCTTCATTGCCCCTGTGCTTTCCTCTTATGTCTCTTTGTCTTTGGTCTCCACAGAATGGCCTGTCCCCCATCCACATGGCAGCCCAGGGAGACCACATGGACTGTGTGAGGCAGCTTCTCCAGTACAACGCTGAAATCGATGACATCACGCTGGACCACCTGACCCCTCTACACGTGGCGGCCCACTGCGGTCACCACCGCATGGCCAAAGTGCTGTTGGACAAGGGGGCCAAGGCCAACGCACGCGCTCTGGTCAGCAGCCAAGAAGAATCCTTCTATCTCTGTACTGCTTAGTGTGTGGTTTACTGAGCTAACCGGATCACATTTGCATCGCTCAAACTGTAGAAAACACCATGAAATATGAATATGCCTCGTTACTGGAGATCAGACAGTGTCATCATTTCTAAATAATATCTCCCATTTCGCACGCACCAGTGTGGTTAATTTTTGGACTTTTTTCCTGTGTTCAGAATGGGTTCACTCCTCTTCACATTGCCTGTAAGAAGAACCACATGCGCTCCATGGACCTGCTACTGAAACACTCCGCCTCCCTGGAGGCTGTCACAGAGGTGAGATAACACTCTTTCACAGAGAGATGGGACTTCCTCAGGACATGGTGTACTACTGACAGATTGGTACTGCAGCAGCTGATGCCTGGTGTCAGTGTGGTTTTTCTCAGTGTAAAGGATATGGTGTTTTATAAACCTTTTCCCGTAACCGTTCTCGGTCTTCAAATGCCTGTGTCTCTCTGCCATTAGTCTGGTCTGACCCCCCTGCATGTAGCTGCCTTCATGGGCCACCTGAACATTGTAAAGAACCTGCTTCATAGAGGGGCTTCTCCCAATGCATCCAATGTGGTAAGGAAACCTTTTCTAAACGTTATGCTAACACTAGCCTGATCCATGCTTAATCATTTAATGCCTAAGGCCTTTTCTTTGTATATATGATGTGATGTATATGATGTCAGTGTGTGTTCTTGATATTACACGGCTTAGTCGCGTGTTTGTTGCCAGAGTGTCTGTGACAGGCCACGTGACCTCTGACCTGTGTTTGTGCAACAGAAAGTGGAGACACCCCTTCACATGGCATCCAGGGCGGGCCACTGTGAGGTGGCTCTGTTCCTGCTACAGAACACGGCCCAGGTGGACGCCAAGGCGAAGGTACTGTCAGCCTTAAACATCTATGCGCTATCGATGTTTGTTTATTAACGTCAAGAACTGTACCGTCTTTACGACTGCATGCGTACGAAGCACAAATACCTCAGGATGACTTAGGAATACATCTTCCATCCTGTTAACCCTCACTCACACTCCATCTAATGTTCTGTAGGATGACCAGACCCCTCTACACTGTGCAGCCCGGATGGGTCATAAAGAACTGGTCAAACTGCTCCTGGAGCACAAGGCCAATCCCGACTCTGCGACCACAGCTGGCCACACCCCCTTACACATTGCTGCCCGCGAGGGACACATACACACCACCCGTATCCTTCTGGATGGAGGAGCACAACAGACCAAGATGACAAAGGTTTCCTTTTGAGTCACTGACTTCGCTCTCCCTGTAACCTCATTATTCCCCCAAGTTCAATCTCACTCCTAATTCACATCTGAACAGGTTTTATGCTTTTGGTTTCTTGCTGAATTTGAACGTGTGTGTGTGTGTGTGTTTGTGTGCCCAAGCAGAAAGGCTTCACCCCCCTCCACGTGGCCTGTAAGTACGGTAAGGTGGACGTTGTTGAGCTGCTGCTGGAGAGAGGAGCGAACCCCAATGCGGCTGGAAAGGTACACAGAAGACCCTGTAGCTTGGCATTGACTGTCCTGTGCCTTTCATTACACTCAGTCACACTGTTCAGTGACCCACCTAAAGCGAATGGAACTTTCCTGTGAATCAAATAAACCCCACGTTCCTGAAATAAAACAAAATGTGCCATTATTTTTAGAGCACAATCCTTAAGTGCCTTTCAAGGTGCTTCTAATAAAGGCAAAACACCAAATCTATCACAGACTGTCTTAAATAACATCCTAAAAGGATTCAGTGTTAAATAAGAATAAATGACATGCCCACAGAAGCAGGCTGATATTCCGTCATTTTAAATAGCTAGCAATGACGACAGGCGTGTGTGTGCACGTGTGCGTGTGTGTGTGTGTGTGTGTGTGTATTGAAGCAGAATGGCCTGACTCCTTTGCACGTGGCTGTCCATCACAACAACCTGGATGTGGTCAAGCTGTTGGTCAGCAAAGGAGGCAACGCACACAGCACTGCCCGCGTAAGAGGAGCGATGGACGACTCGCCATTTCTAATACTTACTTTTAGGTTTATTTATGCCTCAACACCATCTGGTGTGAAGACTAGCACCCACCCGTTAACGACACATATATTTCCCCCCAACCCTGTGTCTGCCTATAGAACGGCTACACTCCCCTGCACATTGCAGCCAAGCAGAACCAGATTGAAGTGGCCAGCTGCCTGCTGCAGAACGGAGCATCGGCCAACGCTGAGTCCCTCCAGGGGATAACTCCACTCCACCTGGCCGCCCAGGAGGGCCGGCTGGACATGGTGGCCCTGCTCATATCCAAACAGGCCAATGTCAACCTGGGGAACAAGGTACTGGACTGGAGAGACCAATCTTGTTGAGGCGAGCTTTCAGCGATAACTTGCTATGTTACACAGGTTATACAAGACATACTGACTCAGAGCCCCTTAGTGAACAGACTGATTCAAAGCCACTCAGTGAACAGACTGACTCAGAGCCGCTTAGTGAACAGACTGATTCAGAGCCACTTAGTGAACAGACTGACACAGAGACGCTTAGTGAACAGTCTGACGCAGAGCCACTTAGTGAACAGACTGACACAGAGACGCTTAGTGAACAGTCTGACGCAGAGCCACTTAGTGAACAGACTGACTCAGAGCCGCTTAGTGAACAGACTGACTCAGAGCCACTTAGTGAACAGACTGACACAGAACTACTTAGTGAACAGACTGATTCAGAGACGCTTAGTGAACAGACTGACACAGAACTACTTAGTGAACAGTCTGACTCAGAGACGCTTAGTGAACAGACTGACTCAGAGCCGCTCAGTGAACAGACTGACTCAGAGCTACTTTGTGAACAGACTGACTCAGAGCTACTTTGTGAACAGTCTGATCTGCAGCCTTCTATGTTCATCTCCTTCCCCTGTGTGTCTCAGAATGGATTGACTCCTCTCCATCTGGTGGCCCAGGAAGGTCACGTGGGGATAGCTGATACCCTGGTCAAACATGGGGCATCAGTGTATGCGGCGACTCGGGTAAGACATGCCCATGTAATAGACAATGCAAAACTGAACTGTGTAATTCACACGCTTTAATTGCCTGCCATGTCCAGTACTTTCATACCACATGTGCCCTCTGAAATTCAAATACATTTTACTGGCTGGACTTCTCAAGGTGCAACCAAGTCACCAAGCTGTTTATAATGAGGCCATTGAAACATAGCCAACTTTTATCTCTCTGTCTCTCCTATCCTTCTTCCCTCTCTCTCACACTCTGTTCATCTCTCTTTTAGATGGGCTACACAGCGCTTCATGTGGCCTGTCACTATGGCAACATCAAAATGGTGAAGTTCCTCTTGCAGCAGCAGGTTCATGTGAACAGCAAGACCAGAGTGAGAGTCTGCTACTATACTTAGTACTACTATACTCGACTGCTATACAATGATATTTGTTTCATTACACATGACAGTCCCCCCCAGGAGCTACTATACTATAATGCTTTACTCATTACACATGACAGTTCCCCCAGGAGCTACTATACTATAATGTTTTACTCATTACACATGACAGTTCCCCCAGGAGCTACTATAATATAATGTTTCACTCGTTACAAATGACAGTTCCCCCAGGAGCTACTATACTATAATGCTTTACTCATTACACATGACAGTTCCCCCAGGAGCTACTATACTATAATGCTTTACTCATTACACATGACAGTTCCCCCAGGAGCTACTATACTATAATG
>JACXGJ010001994.1:0-19685 GCA_016801105.1 Esox niger
AGAATCCAGACCCTCATAGGAAGCTATAGGAAGCGTTTAGAAGCTGTTATTTCTGCAAAAGGGGGATCTACTAAATATTGAGTTATTTTTTTTGATTGTAGTGCCCAAATTTATGCACATGCCTAATTTTGTTCGAACAATCATTGCACACTTCCTGTAAATGGTATAAACTTCGTTTCACTTCTCAAATATCACTGTGATTGTCTCCTATATGATATATTTAACTGATTTTTTTTTTTATCCTAAGAACCAACGATTTATGAAGGAAAATCATGGAAATTAACAAGGTTGCCCAAACTTTTGCAGACCACTGTATAGATATATATAGATATAATTCAAATAATAGAAATTTTTGGTGATTTCAGTGTTCATATGCAAAGGTCAAACGACCCTCTTCAAAAGGCCTTTGAAACCATAATTGACTCAATGGGTTTTATCCAACATGTCTCAGGTCCAACGCAAAGGCACAATCATAGCTTAGATTAAGTCCTGTCAAGAGAAATAAATATTGCATATCTAATCATTTCCCTCCAAAATCCTGGAATATCGGATCACTGTCTTATTACATTTACTGTTAAAACAAGAAATACACTCGTTCCACAAACAATTTTCAAAAGCCATACTACAATTTCTTGGCCTGCAAATAGATTTCTTGATATTAATCCAAGCTTGTTCATCGGTGACAACAAAGTAAATAAATCTGTAAATGATATAATCAAGGATCTAAACTCAACACTTAGATACAATTGCACCACTAAAAACAAAAGAAATACGCAATAAGAAACTTGCTCCCTGGTACACAAATAATACTAGAGTACTCAAGCAAGCCTCCAGAAAATTGGAGCAAATGTGGAGCTCCAAAAAGTTGGAAGGATTCAGAATAGCCTGGATAGACAGCACACTAAAATACAGAAAAGCACTCACGTCTGCTCAATCAGCATATTTCTTCAACCTGATTGAGGTGAACAAAAACAATCCAAAATGTATCTCTGATACAGTTACAAAGTTAACAAAAAAGCAACGCTCAACAAGTGAAATGGGTCTTGACTTTAGGAATACATAAACTTTGATGAAAAGATCATCACCATTGAAAAACTAAAATCTGAAACTTTCTGTAACGTCAAGATTAGATTACTGCAATGCTCTTTTTTTCCAGTTGCCCTGATAAATCAATAAGTAAATGTCAGTTAGTGCTGCCACTGGCTGCTGGAATCCTAACTAGAACAAAAACATGGGAACTCATTACTCCAGTACTTGCCTCTTTACACTGGCTGCCTGTTAGTTAGGGCTGATTTTAAGGTTTTATTGTTAACCTATATATCAATACATGAACTTGCTCCTACTACTATCTCGCTGAAATGATATATACATACCTACACATAACCTTAGATTGCAAGATGCAGGCATTTTAATTGTACCTACAATTTCTAAACAAACAGCTGGAGGCAGGGCCTTTTCTCATTGAGCTCCTCTACTGTGGAATTATTTGCCAGTTTAAGTTAGAAATGCAAACTCAGTGCAAACCTTCAAGTGTCTACTAAAGACTCATCTCTTCAGCCTGGTCTTTGATTAAGTGTAGTCTATAAGCTATATCCTCTGCCTACATCACACCGACCCTGGTCTCACATTGCTATGGATTTTGTGACCGACCTGCCTGAATACAATGGGTAGACAGTGATATTGGTTGTAGTGGATAGATTTTCCAAGATGTGTTGTCTTTTTCTCCTGACATACCTGCCCACTGCCAGTCTACTGACTGAGTGCATCTTTCAACAGGTGTTCCGCCAGTTTGGGACACGGGAGGACATCGTGTCCGATCTGGGGCCGCAGCTCATCTCGGATGTGGTTTCTGTGACCGACTGGGGGTGTCTGTCGTCTGGCTACCATCCAAAATGCAATGGCCAGACCAGTATATTGGTATGTACCTGTGCCAACAGGCAACCACGCAAATGGAGTTGGTATCCGCCCTGGGTGGAATATGCCCAGAACTCTCTCATTTACTCCTCCCTCCGATTCACCCCTTCTAATGTGTTTGGTTCAACTGCCTGTCTTCCTGTGGGATGCAGAACCTTGTTAGGGCCTTCCACTTCAACCGTCTGGATCGCCCTGTTTCCCGTCCTTGCAGCAGGCCACTGCCCGGCTGCCTCGGGGTACTGTGATGTCCTCGCAACATCCTTGCTCTGTCCCTACCCTTTCACGCCCTCTACCTCTCACCAGTACACACACACACACACAACATCCCGCACCTGAACACACACAACATCCCGCACCTGAACACACACAACATCCCGCACCTGAACACACACAACATCCCGCACCTGAACACACACAACATCCCGCACCTGAACACACACAACATCCCGCACCTCTCATTCCAGATCGCAATCACCCAAATACTAGTCACCTGTGCCTCATCTTCACTCCCTATTTATTGCAGTTCCCCACCACCTCCCTGTGGTGAGGTATTTTTTGTAGTGTACTTGCTAAGATATTTAATCTCTGTGAGTTTCATTCTGATTACCGTTGTTCCCCGACTGTTGTGTTTGTTTTTCCACTTGCCCTGTTCCTCTCTGTCTCGCTTTTTCACCTGCCTGCCTGTTCCGTGGACTTCCCTTTCACCTGCCGGTTACCTGTACCGTCGCCTTCTCGTACTGACCATCTGATGCCGAACCTGCTTGCTTATCTTTTGATATCCTGTTTGCCTTTGTCCTCTGAACATAGAACAAATACATTTGATGGTTGCGAGTTCGCAATTGGAGCCTTCCTCTGTTTGGGATATTCATTACAGTTCCACAGAGGATAGCCCCAGTTTTAAGTGATGCGAGTGACAGTAAACGTACATGGCATTAATAAATCTCTCTTTAATCTCACCATTTTTAATGACATAGACATGTCCGCTACCAGCTATCGTTTTAAAATGTTTTGCACTCGTCAGCTAGGATAGCAAAGTAGGTGTCGTCCTCATGCAGTTCCTTTTTTATTCTACGCAACAAGAGAGCTGCAGAATCAAGAAAATATTTTTTATTTCATGGCTGGTGTTCTTAGGGATAGCGTCAAGCCTACTTTGAATCTCTGGATCATATTTGCACACCAGTTTAAAAAAACTCCCAGAAATTGCCCCTGTTATGCGCATCTTCATTTTCCCTATGTCCCCAAAGAGCATATGGCATATTAATACAACATTTGCCATTGTTCCAGAAATTTTTTTTTTAGTTATTTTGATATACAGAAAACAGCTAAAGACATTTGAAGCCCATTGAAAAATATACCAGGATTATGTCACTATTGTGGAATCCCTGGCCATTGGCAGAATGAGTGTCGCAAGAAAAAGAACCGAAGGAAAAAGAGAGGATGCACAGACAGTTGGAACATGAGACACATTCTGCCCACATGCCGAGCAGCAGCAAGAATAAATCTCTCATGTATGGAATCCAGGAAACAAAGATGGAGGATTTCCTGGAGATGCCTGTAACTGACGTATAATCACGGATTAAGAGTTCTAAATCTGTTTCCAAAAATGTATTGTACCTAAATATTGAGTAGAAATGGAACTCATCAAGAAAATCTGATCACTTCCCTAGAAAATTACCTGTTTTATTCAAGTGAATGTTAGTTTCAGAAGCACTATGATGGTATATAGCATGTTTTAAAAGGCATTCGAAATAGCCTGTTTTGTTCTGTCATGCTTGAACATGTTAAAATAGGTATTCTATGAATAGCCTATTTTGTTGTACTTTGTCATGTTCACTATGTAATTTTAAATCAAACATATTTATTGTGTTAATGATAATGTTTAAACCACAAGGCCTCAAGGAGGGTCTCACTACAATGTGGGTAGGCTTTAACAGGCCTACTGCATGGTAATCATATGTTTCCTGCTGAGCTGATCGCTAGTACATCTAAACCTAGTGATTAATAAAAAAAATGGTGCAATTATGATTCTCTAATCTGGTAAAATAGTCTCATTCTTTTCTTACAAAAGGTTAAAATATTGTGTTTTCTCACACCTAATATGTTGTAAAAGCGGTAGAATGAAGAATGCAAATGATGAAAGCTTTTTACGTTAAGGAGACACACTGTGTCCCATGAGGACTGAATATAAACCCAAAATTGATTTTTACAAAAGGTGGTCGGTCCACCAAGTTGGAATTTTCTCTCTCTATGCCTTGTCGCAGGATGACATGTGAGAGGGAAGCAATACACAGAGGGTAATCATTTTTTGAAGTTTGCTTTTAGTCGAATGATTGGAATTATATTCTCCTGTGAAATATAGCAGAAAGGGTGTTATAAGCGAGTTTGTCCCCTGCAATAACATTTTAAATTTTATTTTAATTCTAAATTGGCTGTTCCCTCAGGTTGAGGTCGGGAGTGGACTGGCGATGGTTGTTTTCTATTGGGTTCAGGTCTGGAGACTGGCTAGGCCACTCCAGGACCTTGAGATGCTTCTTACGGAGCCCCTCCTTAGTTGCCCTGGCTGTATGTTTCGGGTCGTTGTCATGCTGGAAGTCCCAGCCACGACCCATCTTCAGTGCTCTACTGAGGGAAGGAGGTTTTTGGCCAAGATCTCGCAATACATGGCCCCATCCATCCTCTCCTTAATACGGTGCAGTCGTCCTGTCCCCTTTGGAGAAAAGCATCCCCAAAGAATGATGTTTCAACCTCCATTGTTTACCGTTGGGATGGTGTTCTTGGGGTTGTACTTATCCTTGTTCTTCCTCCAAACACGACGAGTGGAGTTTAGACCAAACAGCTCTATTTTTGTCTCATCAGACCACATGACCTCCCATTCCTCCTCTGGATCATCCAGATGGTCATTGGCAAACTTCAGACGGGCCTGGACATGCACTGGCTAGAGCAGGGGGACCTTGCGTGCACTGCAGGATTTTAATCCATGACGACGTAGTGTGTAACTAATGGTTTTCTTTGAGACTGTGGTCCCAGCTCTCTTCAGGTCATTGACCAGGTCCTGCTGTGTAGTTCTGGGCTGATCCCTCACCTTCCTTATGATCATTGATGCCCCACAAGTTGAGATCTTGCATGGAGCACCAGACTTAAGGAGGTTGACCATCATCTTGAACTTCTTCCAATTTTTAATAATTGTTGTTGCCTTCTCACCAAGCTGCTTGCATTTTGTCCTGTAGCCCATCCCAGCATTGTGCAGGTCTACAATTGTATCCCAAATGTCCTTACACAGCTCTCTGGTCTTGGCCATTGTGGAGAGGTTGGAGTCTGTTTGACTGAGTGTGTGGACAGGTGTCTTTTATAAAGGTAACAGGTTCAAACAATTTCAGTTAATACAGGTAATGAGTTGAGAACAGGAGGGATGCTTAAAGAAAAACTAATAGGTCTGTGAGAGCCGAAATTCTTACTGGTTTGTAGGTGATCAAATACTTATATCATGCAATAGAATGCTAATTAATTATTTAAAAATCATATCATGTGATTTTCTGGATTTTTTTTTAGATTCCGTCTCTCACAGTTGAACTGTACCTATTATAAAAATTACAGACCTCTACATGCTTTGTAAGTAGGATAACCTGCGAAAATACTATCAAATACTTGTCCTCTCCACTACATAGGTTAATGGAGCAATTCACTTATGTTATACGTTTTAAGTTAGAAATTATTTAAAGGATTAGATTAAGGATTATCTTTAAGTAAAATCCATTTAAATCTAAGTTTTAATTTTGGAGGCACGAGAAATATAGATGATCTAATGCAGTTTTACAGTTAATCAATTTTGGTGCAACCCACTTTCCTTCTCTTGCTCTTTGAAACCCACACCACCCTTTCAGCATTATTGATTTGAGATCTAAGGATCAATAGCTCTTAAACTGAAGGTCTCACAAGGTGGTGTTAGGGTTTCAGGACTAACAAATTATCTTAGCCTCTGTGTATGTGTTTGTGATCTTTTTTCCGTCTTTGTGAGAACCAAACTTCCTCACAGTTAAAATGTAAAGTTTTTGGATTGGGGTTCAGATTGGGGTTTTCTGGAGACATAAAAAGCAACAAGGTGAACTAATCGTATTAAATACAATTTAAGATTTTTTTGTTAAAAATAAAAAAATAAAAAAAATTATCTCCATTCACCTCATCTTCATGTTGGTAAACTCGGAAAAGCCTAATCTCTACATCTATATGTTAAATTAAAATCATAAAAAAAGAACTTGTGCAATCATGCCTAGTGTAGTAAATGTGCATGGGCGTTGAAGGTTGATTAATTTAGAACACTATTCAGACAAGAGACTATTCAAACAAGAGTCAGCGCGCAGGGGAACACTATGTATTGATATGGGCTGAGGGGATCAAATACTTATTTCCCTCATTAAAATGCAAATACATTTTTGACATGCGTTGTTCTGGATTTTTCTCTCACTGTTCAAATAAACCTACCATCAAAACTTTAGACTGATCATTTCTTTGGCAGTGGGCAAATCTACAAAATCAGCTGGGGACCAAATACTCTTTTCCCTCACTGTATGCCTATTTAGTAGGGTGTGTGTAGTGCATAGGGTGTGCCCTTCCTAGGAGTGTATCACAATATTGTAGTGGGTATAAACAAAGCACTTCTACTATTAGTATCAAGCAGTTTCCCTGGTATCCCCTAGGAGAGTTTTATGTTTATGCCTACAAAATAAATACTTTTTATTCATTGTGTAAATTATGTTCCAATAAAGAATAGTGGATTACATTGTTGTTCTCGGCCTGGTGGTGTGTGTGGGGAAAAAGCAGTCTCCTATACTAGACCAAACAGGGTTTTTTAAAGGTGGTGGCAGCTAATCTTGTTCCAGTTGGCCTTACCACCATATATGGTTGGTCAGGCGGGTTTTATTAAACTACTATGTAGTATACACATGTAGGAATTCTGACCTAATGATTAAAATAGCAATATGTGGACGCTTGTCCAAAGAAGTTGATGTTTGGGAAATGAGAGGTAAACCCTAGAGACATTTCACTCATCCGACCCCACCCCTACCTCACTCTCATTTCAGTTTTCTCCCATCTTTATCTCTTCCACCACTCCCACCTTTCACCAATACTATAACGATAAAGTATCATACAATGTGTTGTGATACTTCTCTCAAATGTATCCACCCTTAGAGATGCACGATATTAATGATGGCCTAGACAAGGACTAAGTCTAAGTGGACTGCTTAAGTTATAGTATTACTTGATTTGGTCGTAAAATGGTGTAGGTTTTTGACTCCCCAAACGATTAGTTGTTCACAGTGACCAGGAACAGAAAAGCCAACCTTCTTGTGGGTGTGCGCAGTCAGCTTCAGTGTCTCATCTCCAACAAAAACTGTAGTGTTTCGGTAGAATCAAAAGTCCAACCACACGACTCACAGCATCAACTTACATATAGTGATTAAGTAATGGAGAACCCGCACAAATCAAGGAAGAAAATACATTCAGTATGTATTGGAATAATGCAGCAGAGCTGTCCTTTCAATGAAGGTATATCACAAATGTTCATATATACGTACATTGAAGGGTGTCTACCTAGCACAGATAATGTTCCCAAGACGATAACCCGCATGCCAGATGGTCAATGTAAACATTCCACATTCCTGAGGTTTGGCAGAGTGCAACCTCAAGAGAGATAATCTAAACACAGATGTGTCTGTTGAAATATACATTCATATTGTTGTAATACCATGTGCAGACTTCATTATTAATGCTCAGATTGCACACAGTCCTTCAACTCTATCTCCTTCTATCCTCCACCATTCCACCCTCGATCTGCTGGTGTTCAGGTTGCAGTGTATCCATGGAAACAGAAGGAGTCTCAAGGTAACTGTTTAGAGAACAGCAGTAAATCTTTTCAGCTCCAGTAATTTAGTATCTGAAGTCTGGTATGTCGATATGTCTCGGAATATGTAGTAGAATGTAAACAAGCCACGAGAGAGGGAGCAATAGGCGGAATGAAAGATCCCCTCTATATTTAATATTTTCTTTCTCTCTCTTCTCTCTGTCTATATTTATCTGTCTATCAATGCAATCGACTTCATTGATATGGAAGCTTTTAAAGGCAATACATTTGCAAAAACTAAATGTCAATACAAATGTGACAGTTTAACAGCGAGCTCAGTTTATTCCTCATTTAGAGGGGCACGGATCAATATTTTCTTATTGTATATAAAAATAGTTTATTGTACATTACCTGATCCAATGTCTGGATAATCACACAACAGGCTTATGCCTTTTCCTGTCTGAAGTGCTGATTTAATTGTTTATTCGAGTACATAAAAAGGGACACAGGCTATCGTCTGAAATCAACCAAAAAGCTACCTAGCAAATTAAGTAAACATTTTATTGTTTTAACACAATCAATACACAGAAAATATCCTACTGAATATGTTCCACAGAAGAGCTTTAGATATTAAGCAGTACACTCCACCTAAGTACATAATTTGTGTTATTAAATCGCTGCCCGAGGAGGGTGGACCAAATGTAATGTCAAGAGAATGCCCGCCACCCATTAGCCTTTGATTATAGGTGGACCTGCTACCTGGTTACACTCACCCCTTCCAAATGAGGAAAATAAAACACACCAACATTTCCACAAAACAACATTGAAAGAGCACACGAAGAGTCGCCTTGATCCTATCTCTCATGATTCTGACCTGTACTCTCTCACTTCTGGTGTCCCTTCTCTTGAATGCAGCCTGGTGGGTAATGTCCCTGGTAGTGGAGGTTCTCTTAGCACCAACACAGCCTCCACTTCATCCTCATCTGTAAGTGTAACTATCCAGTGCACAGGTAGACATTTCTGAGACTAGCCCCACACCCAGGGAAAAATATACCTATTATTTATCATACCTATTTAATTTCAATAATAGTAATTATATGCAATGAATGCACTTGTGCTAATTATAGAAATGTATAGTGCATTATTAGGTTACAAAAGATAACGATGCCTCCCAATCCTCCCACAAGCCCACAGTAGTGGCGCATGATTCAGGTACAGGGCATGTCTGGGATCTGACATTGGTTGGCTGACCTCGAGTACGTAGTTCAAAGGATGTGTTAGACATTTTAGGGCAATAAAACCCCTTTATACCTGTGACTAATCTTGGTTTTTACTGCATTGAATTACAGGTTACTCTTTATGTTAGCAAGTGGTTAGCTGCCATTTGCTAGCTAGTTATAGTAACATCAACCAGGGTTTGAATTTGAGTCAATGAGAGAAGCTAGCAATGCAATGTAGTGTTCCTAGCTGATGACAAGGTTACAGAGTGTGTACTGTCTAAAAGGTGCTCAATGCACGTAGCTAACATTAAGGTACATTTTTTATCGTCTTAGCGGGGCATGGGGGTGCTGACTGATAAAAACATGCCCCCTCATTTATACGAAATTCAGGCATGTCATACTGGCACCATCCCTGCAAAAGGGGATTGGCATCCAAACATCCTGAATCCTATTTGTCCCTCTGAAATTGTGAACCCACAACTCTCTGCACTGTTCTGAGTTACTGGGCCATGACAGCTATTCCTGATTTCAGCAGTCTGTTCCATATGTCTTTAACACTTCAACGCTTCCTACAGACATGTCTAATGGATTGGGACCCAGTGCCATTTAATATTCCCCCTTCATCCACATCAGCATGTCAGTGGGCAGGTTTAGTGTCTGGCTAAACATAAAAAATAAAGTGTATATCTCACGCTTGCACACTCAATAGTGTTGTCAGCAAACTCTACCTGTGGCAGTTGTTCAACTCACCTCTTTGCCAGGGACAGGGTTCTCAGCAAATCATGGAGGGTCCCACTGTACCTTTAACACTGTTGCCTTGCCATGGTGGTAGGGGGTTCTGCGCCTCAAATTTATCCCATAGACTTAAAGAGATATTAAATGACATCTGCTTCAAAACATATACCCTGGTCTGATTGTAAATGCTGGGGCAGGCCATAATGTTGAATCAATTCCTTGAAAACAGCCATGGTGACTTTTCAAGCTTTCTTTGGTGGGAAAAGCAATGGTAAACTTTGGGACCACATAGATTAGAATCAACACATTTCCTGACCATCACTGGGCTGTGCCAATGCTGTGAATTCCATTGCTACCAGTTACTGGCTTGAATGCTAATCGGGAAGCCTCCCTATCTCAGTCATATGCCCAATCCCAATGTCCCCCCTAAACTCTAAGCCCTGAATTCTCACAAACTTAACTGACGTTACCTGGTAAGTGATTGAGTGCAAGAGGCTGCAAGGGCTCAAAATCGTATAAATAGTAATGGAACAACACTTTAGACAATATCACATTACATTGATGACACTGAAACATGTTGCACACTATTGTGGGTTTGTGTCTTTTTATTTGACATTTTTTACTTTCTTCACAGCCAAGGCACTTAATAGACCAACTCCCTGATGTATATGTCTTGCAGGCTCTTGCCCTACTGAGTGGATGAGAAGTAACTGTCAAAAATAATCTATATTTCTCAATAATCAATGTACTATTTTTGGTAAAAACAGCATTTAAGCCAACATTTTTATGATAGGTATAATAATGTGATTCCAATACTCTGATTTCATGTGTTCTATGTGCCATCTTATATCCCAGTTAATGTAGAGTAGTTTATTCTTCTTTCTTGTATTATAAGGCGGGTTTTCCGGGATTTTTCTCTTGCTTCCGGGCTTCCCCTTGTAACTACGGTGTTTCACGTCACAGCACTATGAAATGTGGGCAATTCCGACAGGCTGAGTCTACGGAAATGTGGACATATGAAAAGCGTGCATAAAAGGTTCAAAATATCGGCGGAAGAGCCCTTGCGCACTTTTTGGCAGTGGGACAGTCCTAAGCCCTCACAGGCTTAGCGAGAATGTACTTCCAAGTCTGTGAGTCTCTGAATGTGGACGTTGGGATTGGCCACAGTATTTGGCAAACGGGCTTTGACCACTACCCTCCATTTTGGCACACTGACGCAAATGTCTTCTGCCTGTTTCTATTTAGAAGTCCCAGGGTCCAACAGTAACTTGCCCAATTAAACAGAAAAAAAACACAATGCAGTTGTATTGTATGTAAATTATAAATCCCATTATCCGAATATTGATTTATACCACAGTATTCCATGTGATGTGAGGCATGAGCTGATACAATCAATTGCTTTTGGCATAAATACGATGCAACCAACATGATTACTTGTTAATAAATTGTTTAAAATATTACTGTAGATAACATTATAATCTTTTAATGAAGATATTTGCTTTTGATGTAACATATAAAAGCTAGTTGGTTTGCAGTAGGCGCATATGTTAACATGGCACTTACTGTCGAGAAAAATATTTCCGTAGGGCTTCTTTAACCGTATTCACATACAACAGTCCCCTCCAAAAGTATTGGAACGGTAAGGCAAATCCTTTGTTTTTGTTGTTCACTGAAGACATTTGAGTTTAAGATCAAAATATGAGTATGAGACAACAGTTCAGTTCCAGCTTTAATTTCCTTGTATTCACATCTAGATGTGTTAAACAACTCAGGACATATGACCCTTTGTTTAAACCCACCAATTTTTCAAGTGAGCAAAACTATTGGAACATGTGACTGACAGATATTTCTTGTTGCCCAGGTATTGCCTTTTAGGTTGATTGTTAAAACATTAAATAGCTCTGCATAACAAGTCTAAGTTTCTTGTGAAAGAGGATAAACCAACATGAAGACCAGAGAGCTGTCTATGGGAGAAAAGCAAGCCATTGTCAAGCTGAAAACAGGAAATTCTAACAGAGTAATTGGACAAACATTGGGCATAGCAAGCAGTATTTGGACACAACAAGTTTTACAGATTTCTATACAGTAGCCATTCCAGAGGTTTGGCTAGAGAAACTATACAATGGGTGATCCAAAAATTAGTTGTAGAGAACAGTGAACTGACACATCATAGGTGTTGTCAGCGTTCTGGTGATCGAGGAAGGAGGAAGCGGACTGCGGAGCTATAACGTTTGACTTCATTTAATAAAGATGAGCTGAAATATGCTCTGTATTGTTGAGACAATAACACACAAAGACAAACGGAGCAGAGGGAACATATATACTGAGGGGAATGACTAAATGATGATCAGGTGCGCTAAACGAGACAACAGGTGCAATGAGTTGATGAGATGGGGCGATGGTGTCAGAAGGTTGGTGACGTCGAACGCCGAAGCCCGCCTCCTGCAGGGGGAGGATGGGCAGTAGATGGCGTGGTCGTCACAGGTGTTCAGGGCCCTGGAAAACATTTTATTAGCAGAACTTAAAGTGGTATGGCAGGAGTTCAGGGAGGAATCCAAAACAGAAAATAAATTGCTATGCTGTGGAGGATACATCAAAAGGGTAGCTTGTTGTTGGCGGTCTGGGAGGAAAAGGTGCTGACAGTCATAACTTTGGCAGCCACTTCACCTTCACTGACTGTCTCAACCAAGCCTCACTGTTCTGGTCTCTCAATATACACTCTATCCAGAAAAGTGTCTCTAAATGCATTTAAAGATAATTTTCTGCTGAAATATGCCCTCTAAATCTTATTTCAGATTAGACATATCATATACGGTATGTCCTCAAAGCTACAAAAGCCAGATGTTTTCTCAGACTGAATATGGTATTCCTCACTCCAAACCTGCACTAATAAATTAACTTATTATTGACAGATTGCCAAATATTGTGTAGGTCCCTGTGTTGCCGCCCAAAACAGCCTTAACCGGCGAGGCAGGAACTCCATTAGACCCCAGATGGTGTGTTGTGTTATCTGGCACCAAGATGTTAGCAGCAGGTCTTTTAAGACTTGTAAGTTGCGGGGTTGTGCCTCCATGGATCGGACAATGTTTTCACTGTTTATACTTTTTGGAATATATATAAGCAGCTCCCTTGTGAGGCGAATCTGTCTGTGAGAAGGCTATATATGTAACAGTCTTTGTTTACAGTATAGTCTATTAGCTCAAAGACAAATGCCAAGAAGTTGTATTAGCTGCTGGTAAACCTGAAACAGATGATGTCCAGCTGCCCCCCTTCCCCTTTGTGTCTATGAACCAAATGAACCAAACAAAAGTTTCAGAGGCTCAGTGAATAAATGAGGAGGAGCTAAGAAGACTACCAATAGGGACTATGTGAGGGGTGGTAAAATCTAGATCCTGTGTTAATGGTAAACCAATCATTGAAAGATTATGTATAATATGTGTGACGGTGATGTGACAGACTGCTCCGCCATCTCCCGCTTTTCCTGGTTTCCCACTGGTCACAAACTCTTCCCGGTCTCCTTCATTTGTCTTGTCCCCAATTGTCCCCAACGGGGCTACATTCAAAACCTAACTGGAACAGAACAGAACGTCACAGTACCCCCCCCAAGGTACGGACACCCGGACGCGCCAAACAAACAAAGGGGAGGGTGGACAGGGCACCAAGGCGAAGGCTCCGCCACATGACGGAGACCGGGGACAGGAACAGGTGGAGGCTCCGCCTCAAGACAAGGACCAGGAACAAATAGAGGCTCCGCTGTGGTGCACTGATCAGGAACCGTCAGGGCGAGGACGCCGGACTTCACCGTTTAGGGTCTGGGAGAGCCGGATCGTCGAGAGGGCAAGGGAGATTCAAAACTTGCCGTTTGAATAGCTTATTAGCCAGTAATAGTATCTACCATCTTCCTAAGAATATTATTAAGACTTGAGCAATTGCTAGGGATCGCTGCAGTATATTTGGGGAAAAATACTGCAGCGATCCGGGCTGATACATAAGACTTGGCTCTCCATCTGGTGTTCTAAAGGGGTTTATTTGGCTTCCCTTTGACATACAACATAGCCTTTTGAAATGACCAAAAGAGCTTGTGCCCTTATCACCCTGGTACTAAACATTAGCTACGCAAATTTAAACTGTCATCTGACGTGATAACTTGCAACAATTTGATATGTTCTTTTTCCCTCAATTTTCTTTTACATCCTTTGCAAAAATATTGGAAAATAACAAACATCAACTTAGATATTGTGTATCCCTTGTGAAACATTTGGAGAAGAACTGTGTATACAAATATACAATTGTTTTGACATTATACTAATTATATGACCTCAATGTTATTTACAAAGAACTTAGAGACACCTAAATAGCAACAGAAAAGCAGTAACAATTGTGTGCATGCTTTTGCAAGAGTGTGTGCATGGAGTGTGTGCTTGTGTTACTGCTTCTTCCTTAAATAATTCTTGCATAGTTTGAACCTGTGTTTTGGTTCATTGTCCTGTTGTAGGAGGAAATTGGCTCTAATCAAGTGTCCACAGGCTATGGTGTAGCATTGCAAAAGGGAGTGAAACGCCTTCCTTCTTCAAGATCTCTTTCATTTTGTACAAAACTCCCACCACCACCAAAGCACGCCCAGTCTTTCACATTGCCTCCACCATGCTTGACAAATGCAGCTCAAGCACCTCTCCAGCATCTTTAATTTGATCTGCATCAAAAGATTCTTGCTCCTTGTGATCCGAATAACTCAAACCCTGGATTCGTCTGCCCATAATACTTTTTTCAGTGTTCCTCAGTCAAGTGTCTTTGTTCTTTTGTCCATTTTAATATTTTCATCTTATTGGTCAGTCGGACATATGGCTTTTTCTTGGTAACTAAACAAGTCCAGCATTCCAGAGTTGCTTCTACACTGTTGACCTTGTCACTGGTGTTTAGAGGGTACTATTTAATGTACCCCAGGATTGTCACTGTACTTGTCCATCTGGTCATGCTTCTGGCCTGGAATGGATGTTATAGACTCTGGACACAGCCCATATGCATTTATTAATTATTATTACAATTTGTACTTTTAAAATGTTCACCCGACACAGCCAGAAGAGGACTGGTCACCCCTCCAAGCCTGGTTCCTCTCCTGGTTTCTTCATAAATTTCGACTCCTTAGGGAGTTTTTCCTAGCCACTGTACTTCAACACTGTTGTTGCTTGCTCTTTTGGGGCTAGATTTTCGGCAAAAGCACATTGTGACCATTGCTAAAGTTAAAAGGGCTTGTTATGGAACTTCTTGAACTGATGTACACTTGGTCCTGTACATGCATAAATGGGTTACTAGTTAAAGGTACTGAGTCCACATGTTCAGATAAGAAAATGAATGTAGGAGAGGGGAATCTGGGATTTATAGTCATTATTGACTGGTATCAGCAGATTGTAAGGTTACTCGTAAATTTGCCTATCTGCATAACCCATCAGAGTCGTTCTATTGTTTATCCAGATGCTGTATGACCTTTTCAGATTTGAAAAGGTTGCCCATGTCAGGGAGCACAGCCTGCCACTTGGGTGAAACCTAGGTACTGATAGAACAAAGGGAATGTGTTTTATTGACATTAGACAGCTGGGCAGCATCTTACCACACTCCTTTTAACTGTAAAAAATACTGACTGTTCATATATTTACCTCTGAGATTCCACAAAGGATTATTCTGTAAGCTTTTGACACATCTCTCTATTTGCAAATATAAAATAAACTGTTAATTGTGCCACTTCAAATAAGAATTCATATTAATGGAATTACCATAACAGGCTTTATAAAAAAATATTGACTTGATTGATTGGTTAACACTAGAACCGCCAGGCCTTTTTCACCCTTTATAACCGCCAGAGCCGTACGCCAGTACGCCATTTGGCATCAATAGCATACGAATCATCTCTATTAGCATGGACATTCTCCTCCACAGCATCACCATCAAGCCAGAGCATCAGTTCATTTACTGGGTCATCAAACTATATACAAGAAAACAAATGACTTACAGGATTTGTCTATTTTTAATGGTCAATTAATTAAACAATTACAAGAATGTGATTGTATTAAAGGTCTCATCATACAAAGAAAATGACTAACAAAAAATACATAAAAAAGACAAGGTCAGAAATTATTTTAATGCCAATGCATAGCTCTAGTCTCATAGATTTCATATTTTTCTATAGGTGACATCAATAAATTATCGAAAGACGGAGAGGTCCAAAATGAATAGGCTGTAAAACAGTGCATTTTTTCAGGTTTCTCCCGTGGGTTGTATCAAATCAATCAATCAATCAAATGTATTTTATAAAGCCCTTTTTTTACATCAGCAGTTGTCAAAAGTGCTTTCACAAAACACCCGGCCTTAAACCCCAGGGAGCAAACAACAATAGTGATGAACTTCAGTGGCTAGAAAAAACTCTCTAAGAGAGACGAAATCTAGGAAGAAACCTAGAGATGAACCAGGCAGGGCCGGGTGAACATTAAGATTCCAAATTTTAATAGTTCAATGCATGTGGGCTAAGCCCAGAGTGAATTTAAACCTAGTCCAGATCAGAGGCATAACCAGATGGATAAGGACAGGAGGAGGGGGGTCAGCAGAGTGGCAGCTGAAATCGTTAGGTATCGTCTTGATCTGCAACACAAGCAGGAGGACTGGACAGGGACCGCAATGAGTCAAGCCTGGTACTCTGCAGGTGTGGGTTAAGACCTAATTTAGTTTAAAACGACCAAAAACATGGAACATTTTTGAAAATGCATTCCCTTAGATCTACAGGGATTTATAGTAGAGAAGGAGAACTGACCCTACTCCGCCAGCACAATTATATAGCAGCTTAAGACGTTGGGGCTGAGACCGGGTGGTCCAGTGACACTGTGGCCCTATCCGGAGGAGGCCCCGGAAAGGGCCCAACAGGCAGGAAATCATTCCACCCACATTTCCAAGCATCAACCAAAGGGACACCCACCAACCACAATCATCCTGAATGAGGGCCGAGTATTGCCAGCAGTGCACAGCCCAATTGCAGAGCACAGCCCAAGTGCGACAGAGACACAACAACAAGCCAGTGACTCTGCCCCCGAATGGCATTGGAGGGAGGGCATTCCGGTGGCGATGAGAGCCCACATGGCAAGACAGCAAGGGTGGACAGTATCAGGACTTTCTGGACACCTTCATGCCCCTGGGCCAGACTACATTTAATCATAGACCAGGCTGAAGCGAGGAGTTTTTAGTAGATGCTTGAAGGTTTGCACAGGGTCTGCATTTCTAACCTTAATCGGCAAATCATTCCAGAGTAGTGAAGTTCTATGAGAGAAGGCCCTGACTCCGGCTGTTTGTTTAGAAATTTTAGTTACAGTTAAAAGGCCTGCATCTTGGGATCGAAGGGTACATGCAGGTATGTATGGCTGGATCATTTCAGCGAGATATATAGGAGCAAGTCAGGGGCACAGGTGGGGATCCAAGCGCGGACTGGGAGCAAATGGGGAAGGGGCTGGTAGAACGTACGGGGCAGCAGGTGAGGCGTCTAACGTAACGGCGGCGAAGTTGGGGGCGGGCAGGCAGAAGGTCGGTACACGAGCAGGCGGCAGAAGTACAGTCAGAGTAGTCGGGGACGGGCGAGAGATCAGAATACCGGCGGGTAACAGAACTACAGGCAGGGCTCAGGCAGAATAGTCGGGAACGGGCGATCGGTCGGTACACGGGTAAGCAGGACGAGAATCTGGAGAACTTGAGATTTGGCATGTAAACATGAACCATTGATCTGGCAGGGGAGAAGTGGCAGGGAGTAGTATTTGTATGAGTGGTGATGAGGTGAATGGGGACAGGTGTGTGAGTGGTGATTGGTGACAGGTGTGTGACTTGGTGCGCACTGAATTCAGGAGCTCGGGCGCCCTCTGCTGCACGCTCGCGGAGGCGGGGATGTGACAGAGCAAGTCCATTAATTAATTTAGCAGCCAGATTAAAGAGGCTAGTAACGGAGTAATGTGTTTAATTTTTTTTTTCTAGTTAGGATTCTAGCAGCCGTGTGCAGCACTAATTGAAGTTTATTTATTGATTTATCAGGGTAACTTGAAGAAAGAGCACTGCAGTAATCTAATCTTGATGTAACAAAAGCATGGATTTGTTTTTCTGTATCAGTTTTTGATAGAAAGTTTCAGATTTTTTATGTTTTGAAAATGAAAATAAGCAACTTGAGATATATTTTATATGTTCATCAAAGGAGAGGTCAGGGTCGAGGGTAACGCCGAGATTCTTACAGTTTTTGGGATACGACCATGCAGTTATCGAGGTTCAGAGTGAGATCTGCAAATATAAGTCTTAGTTTCTTGGGTCCTAAAACAAGCATTTACATTTTTCTTGAGTTTAAAAGCAGGGAGTTCTCTGTCATCCACTTCTTAATATCTGAAACACATGCTTCCAAAGTAGCTAATTTGGGGGTTTCTCCATGCTTCATCAAAATATATAACTGTGTGTCATTAGCATAGCAGTGAAAATTGACATTGTGATTTCGGATTACCTCTCCAAGAGGCAGCATATATAGTGAGAACAATAAAGGGCCCTGGATCAAGCCTTTCAGATAAATAAGATTTAAACCAGACTAGAACATTCCCACAAAGCCCAATATGGGGTTCCAGTCTCTAAGAGAAGGAAGTGATCAATAGTGTCAAAAGCAGCACTAAGATCAAGAAGCAACAGGACAGACGCAGAACCTTCGTCTGAGGCCATTAGAAAGTCATTTGTTTTCACAAGTGTAATCTCAGTACTATGATGACTGAACTGGAGCATTTTAAGTGTTATTAGTCTTCAGGAAAACGTTCAGTTGTTGGGAAAACTTTTTCTAAGATTTTTGAGAGGAATGGGAGGTTTGATATTGGCCTATTGTTGTTTTTAGTGTATGGATTTTTTTAAAAGAGGCATGATTTCATTAATTTTTTGTGAGATTGGTACACATCCGGAGGAAAGGGTGCAATTGATTATTTTCAACATTGGCTGACCTAGCACCGAAAATAGCTCCTTGAAAAAATTTGGTTGGAATTGGGTCTAGTTGACAATTTGTTGGTTTAGAACTCATTACCAATTTAGTGAATGTTTCGAGCGATACGGGATCAAACAGTTCCAGTGTCCCCATTGACACTTGGTTAGGGAAGTTCAGGACATTCTCCGAACAACTGAGATTTTGGGAACTGTAATTATTTGAGGACTATTTGTAGTGGGGCTATCAAATTGATTTCAACGCCAATGCATAGCGCTAGTCTCATAGATTAGTGTCTTATAATATTTTTCTATATGTGACAGGAATAAGTTATCAAAAAAACTATAAGAGTTTGTAGAAAAAGAGGAGATATTTGTAGAATATACATCTTCAGTAAAATAAGCAGAGAAATTTCAGAAAGAGGAGATATTTGTAGAATATACATCTTCAGTAAAATAAGCAGAGAAATTTCAGAAAGACATTGGATGAGTGTGCGATTAAGTTTCTCTATCCCTCCGAAAAGAAAGTAGATTTAAATTTTCGCTTTACACATTTGAAGAATTAGCCTACACAATAAGCTGAATCTCCTTTTGTGATAAGTAGCCTATATCATTTGTATTGTGTTTCAATAATAGGCTAAGTTTTCATCGCGCATTCATCCATTGACATGCATTCAGCGAAGGGTAATGAGCACCTGTGTCACGTCCTGGCTATGCCCCTAGCCATCTTCGCACTGGCTGGGGCTATAGTCAGGACGTGGCCAGAAGAGGTGCATCTAGGCACCTCTATGTTGCTTGGGTCTCCCCAATTGGAGGCAGGTGTTGGTTATTGCCTCCAATTGGGGAACCTATTTATGTTGAATGTTTGCCCACACTGATGTGGTCCATTGTGGCTTGTCAGCCGAAGGCTATTCAGCCCAGTCATCTATTCTGTTTTAAGTTTGTTTGTTTCTTTTTTACTTGTTTTCACCATTAAAATATGGATTATACAGACCGTTTTGCCTCTG